>JAVTVY010026575.1:0-10575 GCA_036873755.1 Hanleya hanleyi | reverse complement strand
TTGAGGCAACATATCCTCAGATAGTTGTTTGCGCATTCTCAGTATCTATCAGTGCATGGGTGAATACTTTCATCCGATGGAGGTGGTGGTCAGTTTAACCACGAAGAACGCAACATTGGTCATTATCTCCACTATCCACTTGGTGTTCCAATTCAAGAAGACTTGTCCAATCAGAGGCCACCATTTGCATCTGTCATATTCGTTCCTGTCCGTTAGATGTATTCTTGTCCAATCAGAAGTCTTCATTTCAGAAAGTTCCATCTTCGGCCATGTTCGCTTTGAACCGTTTATTCTAATCATCATCGGGCAGCCCAGGATACCGTTGAGGCAACATATCCTCAGATAGTTGCTTGTGCATTCTGGGTATCTATCAGTGCCTGGGTGAATACATTCACCCGATGGGTTGGTCGATCAGCTTGGTCACGAAGAACGTAACATTGGTCACACTGTCCACTGTCCACTTGGTGTTGGGGCGTTGCAACCGGGCCCATTCCAAGGGATCCACGGTGTTCAGTTTCTCCAGCATCGTCTCTAGCGACACTCGGTTAATGATGGTAAACGGTTGGTCAAATACCTGGATGTTACTGCTCGGGTAAAAGTACCGGACTTGGACTGTCTCTTTATGCTGCAGCACATAACCAAACGCCAGATTCAATTTGAAGGCCGTAGTTTGATCTTTGAAGATGGCTTCTACGTAGCTACGTAGACGGGCAGGTCGGTCAGTCGGAAATTGTAGATATCTTGAATAGGGCGATGACGGTGGAAACAGTGCCGTATCATGGACCAATGGCGCCGATAGATGTCACTCACTGGATGGGCGCCCTGTAAGAGATCGCTGGGAACATTTATGGGCTCGTCCAGAAAATGTTCGATGTTGTCAGGCGTATGACTCGAAACCGTAACGGTGGGGTCCGGCTGGATATCCAGGCTCTGAACTGTGGGTATAGACGGGCTCTCCTTCATCGCATCACCACTGGCATTCGTCTCCCCGGGCTCATCTTCACTAGGTCTGACCTTCCGCGGCTCCTCCTCAGTAGGAAGTTGTCGCACATGCCATGGTACCGGGGCATGAATCAGCCGTTGGTGTCGCAGCAACTGACTGCGTCGTTTGAAGAGTTGACCACAACCGTTACATTGTTCCGTCGCGCCCTCGTGGAATGAGCGTTCGTGGCACAGTAAATGATCTTCCCGATTGAATGACCGTGCGCAGGTTGTACAAGTATACCGAGCATCGTTGTGGGTGGAGGCCTCGTGGCGTCGTAAATTATCTAGACGAGTAAATAGCTTCTGGCAAGTTGTGCAAGTGAACATCTTGGTGGTTGACAGAGTGTCTGATGAAACGTCCAGGCCGCTTCCCTTTTATAGCACGCTAGCTGGTGATCTATTTTTAGCACACTCAGTTCAACTATCCCCAAGTCGAGGGCCGAGCCGTGACATCTTCGGTAACATCAGTGTCTCTTCGGTCACCTCCGTACCGTCAACGATCAACATGTAGACATATAGAGTATGTACGGCATGTTATGGTATTCATCAGTGCATGAGTGACGCATTCAGCCGATGGGAGTGGTCGGTCAGCTTGGTAACGAAAAACGTAACATTAGTCACACTCTCCACTGTCCACTTGGTGTTGGGGCGTTGTTGTTGGGCCCATTCCAAGGGATCTACGGTGTCCAGTTTCTCCAGCATCGTCTCTAGCGACACTCGGTTAATGATGGTAAACGGTTGGTCAAATACCCGGATGTTACTGCTCGGGTAAAAATATCGGACTTGGACTGTCTCCTTATGCTGTAGCACATAACCAAACGCCAGATTCAATCTAAAGGCCGTACTTTGATCTTTGAAGATGGCTTCTACGTAGCTACGTAGACGGGCGAAGTCGGTCAGTCGGAAATTGTAGATATCTTGAATAGGGCGATGACGGTAGAAACAGTGCCGGATCATGGGCCAATGGCGCCGATAAATGTCACTCACTGGATGGTCTTCGTGTAACAGATCGCTGGGAACATTTATGGCTTCGTCCACGAAAGTGTACTTTGCCCTCCACGTCGTACAAAATCTGGCCCAAGGTCTTGTCGTCGGAATTTGACTGTTGAATTAGGGCGACATCATCATCGGCCCTCGTGCGATGGGTGGGAGTTCCCCCTGTTTCGATGTTGATGCCTACGGGCTCTTCTATCTGCAAACGTGGCTGCGGAACAGGGTGTCGTGTGCGTTGGTGTCGCAGCAACTGACTGGTCAGTTTGAAAAGCCGACCACATTCTTCGCATGGACACTTGGGTACTTCATGGCGTGCACGTGTGTGGCGCTGTAAATGATCCGGGCGCTGAAACGACAGTGTACATATCGTACAGTTATACCAGGCGGTTCCTTCGTGCTTGGTAGCCTCATGGCGGCGCAAGTCGTGCAGACGAGTGAATGATTTCGAGCACGTAGTACAAGTGAACATCTTGGTGGTTGACAGAGTGTCTGATGAAACGGCTAGACCGCTTCCCTTTTATAGCACGCTAGCTGATATCATGTTCGGGCACTTACGTGTCTCTTCGGATGTAAAAGTCCCCGATTCGTTTCAGCGCCCGGATCATTTACAGCGCCACACACGTGCACGCCATGAAGTACCCAAGCGTCCATGCGAAGAATGTGGTCGGCTTTTCAAGCTGACCAGTCAGTTGCTGCGACACCAACGCACACGACACCCTGTTCCGCAGCCACGTTTGCAGATAGAAGAGCCCGTAGGCATCAATATCGAAACAGGGGGAACTCCCACCCATCGCACGAGGGCCGATGATGATGTCGCCCTAATTCAACAGTCAAATTCCGACGACAAGACCTTGGGCCAGATTTTTGTACGACGTGGAGGGTAAAGTACACTTCGTGGACGAAGCCATAAATGTTCCCAGCGATCTGTTACACGAAGACCATCCAGTGAGTGACATTTATCGGCGCCATTGGCCCATGATCCGGCACTGTTTCTACCGTCATCGCCCTATTCAAGATATCTACAATTTCCGACTGACCGACCTCGCCCGTCTACGTAGCTACGTAGAAGCCATCTTCAAAGATCAAACCACGGCCTTCAAATTGAATCTGGCATTTGGTTATGTGCTGCAGCATAAAGAGACAGTCCAAGTCCGATATTTTTACCCGAGCAGTAACATCCGGGTATTTGACCAACCGTTTACCATCGTTAACCGAGTGTCGCTAGAGACGATGCTGGAGAAACTGGACACCGTGGATCCCTTGGAATGGGCCCAACAACAACGCCCCAACACCAAGTGGACAGTGGAGAGTGTGACCAATGTTACGTTTTTCGTTACCAAGCTGACCGACCACTCCCATCGGCTGAATGCGTCACTCATGCACTGATGAATACCATAACATGCCGTACATACTCTATATGTCTACATGTTGATCGTTGACGGTACGGAGGTGACCGAAGAGACACGGAGGTTACCGAAGATGTCACGGCTCGGCCCTCGACTTGGGGATAGTTGAACTGAGTGTGCTAAAAATAGATCACCAGCTAGCGTGCTATAAAAGGGAGGCGGCCTGGCCGTTTCATCAGACACTCTGTCAACCACCAAGATGTTCACTTGCACAACTTGCCAGAAGATGTTTACTCGTCTAGATAAGTTACGACGCCACGAGGCCTCCATCCACAACGATGCCCGGTATACTTGTATAATCTGCGCACGGTCATTCAATCGGAAGGATCATTTACTGCGTCATGAGACTATGGTACTATGTAATGATTGTGGTCGACTCTTCAAACGACCCAGTCGGTTTAGACAGCACCAACGTTTGATGCATGCCCCGTCTCTACGGTTTGGGCGACAACTTTCCACTAAAGAGGAGCCGCGGAAGGTCAGACCCAGTGAAGATGAACCCGGAGAGACGAACGCCACTGGTGATGCGATGACGAAGAGCCTGCCTATACCCACGGTCCAGGAGGGCCTGGATATCCAGCCGGACCCCTCCGTTACGGTTTCGAGTCATACGCCTGACAACATCGAACATTTTCTGGACGAGCCCATAAATGTTCCTAGCGATCTCTTACAGGACGCCCAGCCAGTGAGTGACATCTATCGGCGCCATTGGTCCATGATACGGCACTGTTTCCACCGTCATCGCCCTATTCAAGATATCTACAATTTCCGACTGACCGACCTCGCCCGTCTACCTAGCTACGTGGAAGCCATCTTCAAAGATCAAACTACGGCCTTCAAATTGAATCTGGCGTTTGGTTATGTGCTGCAGCATAAGGAGACAGTCCAAGTCCGATACTTTTACCCGAGCAGTAACATCCAGGTATTTGACCAACCGTTTACCATCATTAACCGAGTGTCGCTAGAGACGATGCTGGAGAAACTGAACACCGTGGATCCCTTGGAATGGGCCCAGCAACAACGCCCCAACACCAAGTGGAGAGTGGACAGTGTGACCAATGTTACGTTCTTCGTGACCAAGCTGACCGACCAACCCATCGGGTGAATGTATTCACCCAGGCACTGATAGATACTCAGAATGCACAAGCAACTATCTGAGGATATGTTGCCTCAACGGTATCCTGGGCTGCCCGATGATGATTAGAATAAACAGTTCAAAGCGAACATGGCCGAAGATGGAACTTTCTGAAATGAAGACTTCTGATTGGACAAGAATACATCTAACGGACAGGAACGAATATGACAGATGCAAATGGTGGCCTCTTATTGGACAAGAGTCTTCTTGAATTGTAACACCAAGTGGATAGTGGAGATAATGACCAATGTTGCGTTCTTCGTGGTTAAACTGACCACCACCTCCATCGGATGAAAGTATTCACCCACGCACTGATAGATACTCAGAATGCGCAAACAACTATCTGAGGACATGTTGCCTCAACGGTATCCTGGCCTGCCCGACGATGATTAGAATAAACGGTTCAGATGGCACTTTCTGAAATGGAGACTTCTGATTGGACAAGAATACATCTAACGGACAGGAACGAATATGAAACATGCAAATGGTGGCCTCTGATTGGATAAGAATCTTCTTGAATTGTAAATATACCCAACGCGGCTCCCCAGCGTGGGTATGATGTAACATTGGGGAGAATAAACTATATGAAAAAAACTTCTTGTTGTTGTTGTTCTCTCATGTGTCATCTTTGTTGTTGTTGCTGTTGTTGTTCTCTCTCTGGTCTATATCATGGCGTTATGTTAGAGTGTTAAGGTGTAACGACAGGCGTTGACGGGCATCACCGCATTTCGAAGAATTAGTGACAATTCCATGGAATATCAGAGCTTCTGAGCTATTTCACCAGGGCGTTGAAGCATTAAGAATGGTGTTAGTGGGCGTTGCTACAAGATGACACCTCACACGGTCCATTTGGACCGCGGATGGTCCATCTCTACACCAAATAACATCCTTCACTGCTAAAAAAGGCCCACTTTCGCTAAAACTTGTACTAATGACGTCACCAATGACGTCACAGATGCTATCAATATCCCTGAAATCAGGGTCTATACTCCGAGAGCTACAACATGATACCCCACACGACGCATTCGCAACGCGGATGGTCCATCTCTACACCAAATACCTTCCTGCACTGCCCCCAAAGGCTCACTTTCGCTAATACTCCTACTGATGACGTCATCGATGACGTCACAGATGCTTCGGACATGCCTCAATTGGGAATGTACACCCCGAGAGCTACAAAATGACACCTCACACGACGCATTCGGACTAAGGATGGTGCATCTCTACACCAAACTCACTCTCACGCACCCACAAAATGTCCACTTTACTTACTACTCGTACTGATGACGTCACCGATGACGTCACAGATGACGCGGACATCCCTCAAATCGGAATGTACACCCCGAGAACTACAAGATGACACCTTCCAGGACGCATTCGAACCGTGAATAGCCCATCTCGACCTCAAATACCTTCATGTACTGCCCGAAAATGTTCACTTTCGCTACTACTCGTACCGATGACGTCACCGATGACGTCACAGATGACGCGAACATCCCACAAATCGGAATGTACACCCCGAGAACTACAAGATGACACCTTCCAGGACGCATTCGAACCGTGAATAGCCCATCTCGACCCCAAATACCTTCATGTACTGCCAGAAAATGTCCACTTTCGCTACTACTCGTACCGATGACGTCACCGATGACGTCACAGATGACGCGAACATCCCTTAAATCGGAGTGTACACCCCGAGAACTACAAGATGACACCTTCGAGGACGCATTCGAACCGTGAATAGCCCATCTCGACCCCAAATACCTTCATGTACTGCCCGAAAATGTCCACTTTCGCTACTACTCGTACCGATGACGTCACCGATGACGTCACAGATGACGCGGACATCCCTCAAATCGGAATGTACACCCCGAGAACTACAAGATGACACCTTCCAGGACGCATTCGAACCGTGAATAGCCCATCTCGATCCCAAATACCTTCATGTACTGCCCGAAAATGGCCACTTTACTTACTACAACCAACTGCGCCTGCGCAGATTGACGCGACTTGCATTCAAAAACACGCCATTCTGACTCTACCCCACACAAGCTTCACTTTGACACCCTCCACGACCCATTCGGACCCATAGCGGTCCATCTCTACCCCAAACACCTTCATGTACTGCCCCAAAATGGCCACTTTACTTAATACAACCAACTGCGCATGCGCAGATTGACGCGACTTGCATTCAAAACACACCATTCTGACTCTACCCCACACAAGCTTCACTTTGACACCTCACACGACCCATTCGAACCGTGATTAGTCCATCTCTAACCCAAACACACCCCTACATAGCACCCAAAATGCCTGTTTTCTATACTACGGCCAGACTGCGCATGCGCAGACTATTGAACACGGACGAACCATTAGCCCAGTCGGATGCTGCTGCACGAGAGCTTCAAAATAAGACCTCACTCGACCCCATTGGACCACCAGGGACTCACCTAGACTCCAACATGTCCACCCCGTATGGCCCTATACACCCATAGCCATGCAGTATAGGCCTATGGGCCTACCCAGGCCTTGGTGACTTTTTTCAAAAATTTCACCGATTCGCTCCGCAACACTTCCTATCGTGTTCTAAATTACGAGACGAGTAAAACGAGACCCCACAACCCTACCGCAAATGTATAGAAGTACGTTTCCCAGGGGATAAACATTGAACCTATACCCCAGTATGGGACTATATGGAGCTCGGTGACTTTTTTCAAAAATTTCACCGATTCGCACGGCGACACTTCCTATCATGTTCTAAATGACGAGACGAGTAAAACGAGACCCCACAACCCTACCGCAAATGTATAGAAGTACGTTTCCCAGGGGACAAACATTGATCCTATACCCTCAGTATGGGACTATATGGGGTTCGGTGACTTTTTTCAAAAAATTTCACCGATTCGCACGGGGACACTTCCTATCATGTTCTAAATGACGAGACGAGTAAAACGAGACCCCACAACCCTACCGCAAATGTATAGAAGTACGTTTCCCAGGATGGTCCTATACCTCCCATACCCTATATAGGCATTTTCCCGTAATTTAGGATAAAGTCCGTATTCCGTATTTTTTCAGGAAAATTTTTACATACACCCACCCTGGAACTAGGGGGAGATAACTCTATTGATAGACAAGCCCCGTTAAGCCCGTCGACCTATATACCCCTCATACCCCATATAGGCATTTTCCCAGGTTTTTCGATAAAGTCCGTTTTCCGTTTTTTTTTTCAGGAAAAACTTTACATGCACCCACCCCATTGCCTGAATGCCTCTTCACCTAGGCTTCACTTTGATACCTCACTCGACCCCATTGGACCATTAGTAGCTCCCCTAGCTCCAACACGGCTATTTGCATACCCTTGGGCCACCGCGCATGCGCAGAATGCCGCTATTTCAACCCCACACCCAGTCCATTAGATGCCCCTTCATGAATGCTTCACATTGATACCTCACTCGACCCCATCGGTCCACTAGGGGCTCCCCTAGCTCCAAAAAGGCTATTTTCATACCCTTCGGCCACCGCGCATGCGCAGAAGGCCGATATTTCAACCCCACACCCAACCCATTAGATGCCCCTTCATGAATGCTTCACTTTGATACCTCACTCGACCCCATCGGTCCACTAGGGGCTCCCCTAGCTCCAAAAAGCTATTTTCATACCCTTCGGCCACCGCGCATGCGCAGAAGGCCGATATGTCAACCCCACACCCAGTCCATTAGATGCCCCTTCATGAATGCTTCACATTGATACCTCACTCGACCCCATCGGTCCACTAGGGGCTCCCCTAGCTCCAAAAAGGCTATTTTCATACCCTTCGGCCACCGCGCATGCGCAGAAGGCCGATAGTTCAACCCCACACCCAACCCATTAGATGCCCCTTCATGAATGCTTCACATTGATACCTCACTCGACCCCATCGGTCCACTAGGGGCTGCCCTAGCTCCAAAAAGGCTATTTTCATACCCTTCGGCCACCGCGCATCCGCAGAAGGCCGATAGTTCAACCCCACACCCAGCCCATTAGATGCTCCTTCACATAAGCTTCACTTTGATACCTCACTCGACCCCATCGGTCCACTAGGGGCTCCCCTAGCTCCAAAACGTCTATTTCCATACCCTTCGGCGGAGAATTCTGAGAAGTTTTTTCTTATTCTACAAATTAGGATAAAATATAAAGTAAGTAAATAATTCTCAGGCTAGTCCCAGTTTCGGCCACCGCGCATGCGCAGGAGGCCGATAGTTCAACCCCACACCCAGCCCATTAGATGCTCCTTCACATAAGCTTCACTTTGATACCTCACTCGACCCCATCGGTCCACTAGGGGCTCCCCTAGCTCCAAAAAGGCTATTTTCATACCCTTCGGCCGCCGCGCATGCACAGAAGGCCGATATGTCAACCCCACACCCAGCCCATTAGATGCCCCTTCACCTAAGCTTCACTTTGATACCTCACTCGACCCCATCGGACCATTTTATCTAGGGACTACTTTTTCTCCGCGGAAGCTTTTTCCCGAGACCGAATCACCGCCAAAACCGCATCACCGCGGAGAAATACATGCCCCCAAGGTCACCCCCAGGTAGCTTTTGGTCCTTCTGCCGGAACCATATTGCATTTGACCTCCTCCCTGTTCCTCCCTAATATGCGCACACATCCCCCACACACCCCCCAATACCTCCCCAAATCCTCCCAATTTTTTTTTCTGCGCATGCGCACTGGGGGGTTATTAACTCCATTTACTCTTTGTATACTACTAAGGGATCAGGGCTCAGTGATGTCATTTGGCGTCGTGAACTTTAGCCTCGTGAAATTTTGACCTCTTGAACTGTTAACCTTGTGAACTTTTTACCTGAAGAACTTTTAACCTTGTGAACGTGTGAACAGGTAAACTATTAACATCGTGTGGTAAGGGTATAGGGATCGACCTAAATATTAGCATTTCTACTGGTCAATTTACTAGGTGTAAAAATCGGTACACCCGGATCTTTCTATGTGAGGGTTTAACCGAGCTGACCGATCACGTGGCAAGTCATCCTACTGCGGTATACTAATTCATGTATGATGGTGTGGCCTATCGATCGCTCGGACGGATGATTACAGGAAGCCGACAGTAATGTGAAGGGAGGAGGGAACTAGACCAATCGGGAAAAGATTGATCAAGTTACGGCCCATAAAACTGTCCACTCCATACAAATTATTCAATCGAAACAGACGTTTGAACTGGACACATGCTTCAGTACGAGAAAGCACTTATTAGGCTTAAGGGTGCAAAAATCGGTATTATATTAATACAATGTATACCCTGTCTAAGATTAACCAGATTAAAAGCAATTCAGCCAAAATGTCAATTTGAGAATCATCAGAAGTCACTTCTACTAGAATGGACACCTATATCATCGTTCGCAGCACAGACGCCAATTAATTTCACACAATTCCAGTCATTTCCAGGTTGACTTTAATAACTCATTGCGATTATATAGAGGATAGTTTGTCCGACTATTGAGATATTCATCCCCAAACAGTCCCAGCCTCATCACATGAAAGTCGACTGTATATGAGTATTCCAACATATGCGGCGAATCCCATATCTGAGAAGGGAGAGCAACTCCACTTCATCGTACTGAAGTTGAAGGCTTGGCTCTCTTGACAATACCTTCCCAAACTCTTTAGCGATTTTCGGTATCTCGAAATATATATAAAGAATGAATGAAACGAAGCGGCTTCATTCCTCGCGTAACCTTCATCGATAACTTCATTTGACGAGATACTTCGTGTTTAATCAGCGTTTACGGAAACTCAGCCTAATGAATGAATTGTTTCCTCTCGGCGGTGGAGCGAATGTATATTGTAGTGGTTACACTATCTTCACAAATCACAAATGACGCCCCGCTAGAGTTTTCGTTTTCTGGTCAAGGTATGGATTATACAGACCGTAGAGGTAGTAGGCTATACGTTAAACGCAAAGCAATGCGAATAGATTATTATTACAGTCGATGTGGTCTCAAATAGATGTTACGATGCAAGGAAAACTGATAACCTCAAATACAGCCATCTTTC
>JAVTVY010026574.1:0-10618 GCA_036873755.1 Hanleya hanleyi | reverse complement strand
TTAATAAGGCCTATTATTTCTGAACTATTGGACTAATTAGCCAAAATTGTCTTCAGGGGTATTGTAATCATGTAGGTATGTTCTAGGTACACCAAACTTTAGACAACACAGAAGTCTTATCCAAAATCAGTCAGATTGACCCCTTTTTTGCCAGATCATCATCAAACTCTATCAATTTGTAACCATTTAATTATATGACGAATGACTGCTTGGGAGCACTAAACTTGCATAACACATGTATGTGGTCACAGAGCAGAAGTTTATCACAGAGTGACATTGATCTATTTTTGTTGGCATCAACTGCTTTTTTTTGTCAACTCTGATCGTATTTAACTACATGTAACTTATGTAACTCCAAGGTGGAGTTATCAGCCTTTTGCATGATTCATGTGTGGAAACTCCAGTGCATCAAGGAATATCTTCCAGTTTCAAACCATTTGATTGGCCAATTCACATTTTTTAAAAGAAATCTGGTATTTTCATTGGCTGATGGAAAAAAATTAGAAGAACGTCCAACCAATCAGTTTTCTGTTGTCGTAACTATTAACTATTCACTTTTTGGTGTTCAGAAGTTGGTGGCATTATAACCTTCATTGCAGACCGTATACATATGCTGCTTGCCTTAGCTGTTGTGTAGACTGCAGCCAATAATAGTCACTTACTCAGAAGATCTGAATCGTGCAGATTAAAATGTCTGGGTTGTACTACATGCCTTCTTAACTACCCCGTTATTCTGTCCAATCACTGAGAAAGAGGACGAAGGCTAATGAAGACGCAACTATGAGCTGAAATTATGGCTAAGATATTAACCATTCACATTTAGCAGGACATGAAGGGTCGTGGGTTTGCGAGCACCAACTAACTGTCTAGTAAGAGAGAGATTAGAGATTAAGAAGCCAATGAAGGTGATCGAGGGGTTGCAGGTGTTAATATACCAGTAAAGGCATAGAGTTTATTATCCACTGTTTGCAGGATAGTTGCATTATATCTTGGCAGTGTATTATTTATTTTTATGCTTTGCATAATTTTGAGTTTGTCTTCTCTCATAACAACTTGCTTGCTTATATTTCTTGTTGATTTATTTCTGATTCATCAGACCAAGAAAACCAATGCAGCAGAAATAAACTCACTGAAGGAGAAGTTACTGGAGGAGAAAGAGATGACCACAAAGACACAGAAACAACTGGAGGAGAAGGTTTGTACTCGGTGAATGGAAGCTGAATCAAATGGGAAATAGGAAAAGGAAATAGTTGAGAATACTGATTCAGCGTTTATAACTCCAGTTCAGTTCTGCGCAGTTCTCCTCTGGTGCGTAACGATCCCAGATTTGGCAAATGGGTTATTGAAACTCTCCTTTCCCCTCATATCTGATGCACAATCTGTTCTTCATGTTCTTTGTGTTCCAAACATAGTTGTACTGATAATTCAGAAATGTTAGGGTATTATATACCATTACATTGGAGCAAAATGTAACTTTATTTGAGGTCAAAAGTCTGAAAGCAGAAATATTGCATCTTTATGATAACTCCACTGTAGATCACAATCTTCAGACATTACTTTAACCTCTGGGAAAGAAGAACTACTTGATTTGATTTCAGGTCAAACAGTCAAGGCCATTAGGATCCCAAATGAACCATAAATTGGTCAGAAAATTTGGTGTCCATGATATATAACTTCGCTTACAAATCCATCATGATGGGTGTATTATGCAAACGTTCTCATCGTATTTCAGCTCCAAAAACTTGCAGCGGAACACACAAAATTGACAGAAGAGCATAGGTTGCTGGATAAAACATTGAGTGAGACAAAGACAACATTGGAAACTAGAACACATGAACTTGAAGTGGAAAGAAAAGCTTTTGCTGAAGAGAAAGTAAGTGCTCACACTGTTAAAAAATATGAACTTGAACAAGAAAAAAACCCTTAATATTTCTTAAGTTTTCTCAATTTTTCTTGGGAGTCTGACAAGATAATTTTTCTTACCTAAGATTGATGCCATAAGAAATTATTTCTCAAGCAAGAAATTATTTCTCAATTTTTCTTACTTTTTCTTGGGAGTCTGACAAGAAATTATTTCTTATTTAAGATTTACCTTTAAGAATTATTTTCTAGAACGAGAAAAGAACACTCAATATTTCTTAATTTTTCTCAAATTTTCTTGGGAGTCTGACAAGAAAAATTTTCTTATCTAAGATTAATGCCATAAGAAATTATTTCTCAAGCAAGAAATTATTTCTCAATTTTTCTTACTTTTTCTTGTGAGTCTGGCAAGAAATTATTTCTTATTTAAGATTTACCTTTAAGAATTATTTTCTAGGACGAGAAAAGAAAACTCAATATTTCTTAATTTTTCTCAAATTTTCTTGGGAGTCTGACAAGATAATTTTTCTTATCTAAGATTAATGCCGTAAGAAATTATTTCTCAAGCAAGAAATTATTTCTCACTTTTTCTTACTTTTTCTTGGGAGTCTGACAAGATAATTTTTCTCACCTAAGTTTCATGCCATAAAGAAATTATTTCTCAAGCAAGGAATTATTTCTCACTTCTTCTTACTTTTTCTTGGGGATCTGACAAGATAATCTTTCTCGCTTAAGATTTGTCACAAAAATTATTTTCTTAAGCAAGAAATTATTTCTTACTTTTTCTTGCAAGTCTGTGAAGATACATTGCAGGAATATTTTTCTCTGGCAAGAAAACTCAAGAAATTATTTCTTACCATTTCCCAGATATAATTAGAAGATCTCATACTTTTCTCTCTTGAACAAGACTTTTAGGTTTTCACTGTATCCTGTCATGATATTATATCGGAGCCACCATCGAACATACAAAAACATACACCTTCCAAAATATCAAACTTCACATCAATGGATTCCTGAATAATTTCCCTTCACGCTCCGCATAAATTGAACAACATTCGTGCCATATTTGCTCTGTTTCCAGCTGTTTAAAATTATTTTTGAACTGCGGTATGGAAATGCTCTATTTCACTATTCTTGTTTGCTTTCGATATTTAGTTCACATAATCTAGCTGAGTTCAAACTTACCACGTGATCCGGCAAGTGCGCAATAGGCCACCATGTATTAGAACAATAATCTTTTGGTTGGTCATTTTAAATGTAGACCTACCACGTGGGTTGGTGTTGTTTCACGTGATAGTCATGCAGAGCACCATCATGACCATGAAAAGACATGAAGCTCGAAACAGAAACAAAATGAAACGAAAGTTGCTGGATTATCCATTGTTGCAAAGTTTGATATTTAGGATTTTTTTTTGCATGGTTGACAGACATGGGGGCAGGTGGTTCCAATATCAGACAGTGTCGCTCATTTTACTCTTTAGGGCTGTTCCATTTAAAAGGGTATGGGAGGAGAGGAAGGCACTCAATATATTATTCTATGGGTCATAGGAGGAAATTCCCTTCAATCCATGTTACAACATTGGGAAGGCAGACAAAATTTCTATGGGTGGTGGGGTGTAATTCAAAGCTGCCTTCCGCCCCTCCCATACCTTTTTAAATGGAACAGCCCTCAGGAGGCGAATAGGCTCTGACGTTATTCAGCCAAATAATATCACAATATCGAATATAGCTGTCATAACACCAGAGAAGAGTCTTATTTCCCACGTGCATAAATGTCCTAAATCCTAGAATAATGTATAGGAGTGAGACTCTTTTACAGTTCTATTTATTGGAACAGCCTATAAAATTGTAATGCTATAACATGGAGTGTCAAAACATAAACAGCCTGTTTTTTTTTAAATTAAAAGTTGCATTTATTGGTAGTTAGATGTATTCTGAAAACACTATAATTTATTTGATCAAGCTCTTATTTCAAATTAATTTATGACGGAAATCACTTTTCAATTGAAGTAGCTTCTTCTAGCTTCATGGGCAAAGCTACTTTATGCTGCTATAGCTGAAACGAGCTGCAGTAGCCAGTTCTGGCAATCATCTCAACAGACCAATGAAAACGAGAATGCAACTGCAGCAAATTTTAATATTTACTAGTTAAGTTGTCCTTCTAATTAATAAATGCGTATCATTTCAACCCGTTTTATAAAAATCTATAAGGTAGCTCAAATTTGGTCTCGATCGAAGACATTGCAAGTTTCATCATGTCATTCTTCCTGGTGAGACGAGGTGGCCCCTGATGGCATTTGAAGAAAAATAACTAAAAATAGCTCAAGTAAATTTAGCGACGAGAGCTGTGACTCTCATAGGACTCTAGGAGAGTGATTAAAAGTTAATTAAAGAACTTCACATGATTTATTCACATTGAAAAGTACATTTTCTTTCAAGCTCCAAGCGCTAACTAGTATTGGTGTACCACTTTGTGTTAAAAAATCTAATTAAAATTAGATTTAAAACTTGTTTCATATCGGACAGTTGAGCGGACATGCGCCAGTTTCATTCAGAAAACACTGGTATAAACATATTTCTAAATTTGCACAATGTAGTAGTTCAGACTGGATAACAGACGTAGACTGCATGAAAATATTATTGTGTTCCCAACTATCAAAGAGATACTTTTTTTCATATCAGTTCACAGCCAGTGTTGTAACCCCAAAATTATTTAGCCCTACTAATCAGGTTTTATTTCAAATATTTGAATATGATATGTGGTATGTGTATATGTACTGCGGAAGATAGTTGTTTATTTTGGAATTATTGATTAAAATAAGTCTGTTTAACTGGTCTGGTTTAATAATAAAAATAGGCAAGTTGAGGAAACAATTTATTTCAGTAAAACTGTCCATTTAAAGTATTTACTTCAAGTAAGTTCAATAGTTAAATATTTAATCATCTTCAATTATTATTTTCATAAATTATATTTTCAGTGACCATTCACATAACTTAATGAAAACATAATGTTCATCATATACACGTGAGACAATCTAATTGATGACTTGGGGGCCAAACTCATTCGGAAACCTGTCGTCGCTACCACAGTAGCATGCCTAATCAAGCTTCTCAGGGTTCCCGACCGACCCACGAGTCCCCAGTCAGCCTCATTCTGATCGAATGATTATTTCCACATACATCCGATCGGGCGGGAAAAGACTGTTGTTCTGTCAGAAAATTTCAGGATTAAATTTATCTAAGACTCAGTGGTTTGTAACTTTTGGTGATACAATTAGAATTTGTCTAAATCCAACAAACCTGACTTGTATAATACTTGTCCGCAAGAGCAATCACTTGAAAACTTACGTAATCTCCGTTTACAACAACAACAACAACAGCAACAACAGCAACACAGTTATAGCACAGTCGGGAAACAAATCTCAGGAGACGATCTTCAATGACAAGTTTGCACTAATTACGAGCGCGATAAGAAGTGCAACTCACAACAAAGTAGGCAGAAACGACAGATTGGGGTGACGACAGATTTTGGAAAACGATCTGCATCTTCTAAAGGGACCATGGTGTCGTCTGCTCGCTCAGTGGATTGGTCTTAGCGGCACATCCGGGATACTCGAACACGTGGCGCTTCAAATAGCACAAGGGAGGCAACTCGATCTATCTTGAACATGTGATTTGGAGGAATGTTTGTATGGTTATTTAAATAGATGTGTAACAGTGTTGCCGTCATTGTGATGGGGCTACTTCGTATTTATTTATACTAATTTACTACTAAGCTGCACAGCTCAAGCGTTTACAATTAATCATTAAGCTTATATTGGCAAATGATTTGGGGTAACCGTAATGGAATGGTGTTTACAAATGAGTTAGCAGATAAATCATATGTTATTCCTAGCATCATAAATAAATCATCTACATGTATATCCGATGAATTCTTTTAAACGCTCTCGCCCCAAATCATTTGCTAATATTACGCAGCAATTATATCTTTACAGATTTAGTTGCAAGCAGATTGAGTGAATAAGGTGCATGATAATTTATTACTGTTAAACATAATTTCTTGGATTTTTGCTTGAATGAGTGAAATTTTCTTAAACGAGAAATCAGAGTTTTGTCCTCTACAGAAAAAGAAATCCAAGCAACTGACAAATAAGTCTTTTCACATAAAAAGGAATAGTTTTGAGAACTCTTTGTCTGCTCTTAGCAATTTTGAACTCTGCTTGTTTTTTATAAATATGCAGAAATGTTTATTTTTCTTATTAAGGCCTAAAGTATTTTGGGGCCAGTTTGTAAACACACAACCAATCCAAACTCCAAAGCTGTCCTTCTCAATCATATTGGGCCCTGGTACATGGATATTATCGGGCATATGTATATCGAGACATAGATATAAATATGAATATTCATAATCATATTTTGGGGAGCATGGCGGACGACGTTTAAAATTTCTGTATAGTTCATTTACATCGACGACAAAACAGCCTTTTGAGTAACCATCGGCTAAAAAACTTTGAGCATCCGTGAGCCACGAACTTGTCGCTGAATTTTTGAATTCACAAACAGGCTTAAAATGGGCAGAAAAAGGACATCGCGTCAAACAAACGAGCCGTCCGCCGACAAGGAGCTTGGCCCACGACCACAAAAAAGCAGACGACTTGCAGGTTCAGATTCCGAGATTCCAGAGAACTGGACGATTGACACCTTGAGGAAACGTCTGGAAGAAAACAATATCTTTATTCCACAAGGGATTAAACACAGTCATCTCGTTTCTATGTACAAGGCGAACGTCAGTGAAAAACAGACATCTCCAAACAGCGGGGAGGTCAACGAAGTGCGACGGGAGCCATTATCGCTTGATCAACTTGCGCGTGCGCCAACAGAAGTTCCTGTTTCCGGTGTAAACAATAATGGCAGCCCCCATGAAGAAACAATCTCGAGCCCGGAATCGGCCAGATTGGAAACATTTGAGCGATCCTTATCGATAATTTCGTCTACACTGGCAACACTGACATCGCTTGTCGCGATTTCTCCAAGGCAGAATCCATCCGCGAGTGCGGATTCTAATGAGGATGAGTCCGGTTTCACTTTGGCGTCAGCTGTTCAACAGCAACAACAACCTCGCCCAAATCAAAGTTCGTCGACTGACATTGGCGAAGGTTATACCTCAGAGGAACTGCCCCACGTGGAGACGGTCCCAGCATCCATTCGCAAACAAATTATACAAGGTAAGGATGTAAACTTGGCTTGCCTCCTTATCCCAAAAGCTGACGTAGGCCAACACGGTCGCGTATTTGAGTTACAACAAAACTCGATAAATCTCAAACCCGATCCTAGATTGACCAGGCCATTGTCAATTACAGAATTTATAACCGCCTTCACCAAATACCGTAACATTATGTGCAATGCACGGGATGGGTTTCCTAATCGGCGTTCAGAACTGGACGCATATCTTCGTGACATCATTGATATGTCAAGCCAGTATGGTGGTACAATGTTCTATAACTACCACAAAGCCTTCGCTGCGAGGTCAGCTGCCATGCTTGAGCAGTGTAACAAAAAGATCAACTGGGCTGTACGTGACAACGCCTTATTCACCAGATTATTTGCAGGTCTCAAGTCTCGTTCATGTGAGCTTTGTAACGCGGTTGATCACCCTTCCAACTTTTGCCCCATGGTATTAACCAGTTCAGACAGTTCCTTTCAAAAACGAAATCGTACTTTCCAATTCAGCTACTCGCGCTCTGACGGGCAATTTAGCAATGCACGCTCCGACAAACATGGTCGACCACGAACATTTGTCAGTGGCAGAGAGATTTGTAACAACTTTAATTCAGTCACAGGATGCAATGGTGGCCGTAACTGCCGTTTTGAACATATCTGTTCCTCCTGCCATGGCCGTCACTCTCAGATGTCATGCAAATCTTCTCCACACCAACGGCCAACATCCACCAAGACTGATAAATGACTCGGCCCGATCGCGGTGCCTGCTAATGCTTCTACACCTATTAACATTGATCTTCTAGAACAAGAACTTACCTCCCATCCTGATAAAACCTTTGTTTGTGAACTCGTGAATGGACTAAGATTTGGTTTTCACACAGGCATGAAATCTCTGCCTAACACTTCTTACGAATGCAAAAACTTGTTGTCAGCCAGGTTAGATCCAGAATGCGTAACTGGGTTAATTGCTTCAGAAGTAAGCAAGGGTTATTTGCTTGGACCTTTTGCCAAACCTCCTTTCAGCATATTCAGGATAAGCCCAATTGGTATTGCACAACACAAATATTCTAAGAAGAAGAGGTTAATTGTAGACTTATCAGCGCCTCACAATTCTACGGAAATGAGTCTTAACAGTCTGATCTCAAAGGAAGAATTTTCTCTGTCATATGTGCGTATCGACGATGCTATCCGGATTATTCAGAATCTAGGTCAGGGTGCATGGATGTGTAAAGCGGATATTACAGATGCGTTTAAGTTGATTCCTATTCACCCATCATTGTGGCCATTTTATGGCATCAAATGGCAGGACAAATATTATTTTTACCAAAGATTGGTTTTCGGGTCAAGATCGAGCCCCAAGTTGTTCGATTCTCTGTCACAGGCGGTATGCTGGATTGCGAGCAATAACTATGACATTGCCAATTTTTTACACCTGCTCGACGACTTCCTGGCTCTAGATGACCCAGAAAGTATTCCTGAGAGAACCATGTCCTTGCTGACACACATTTTCAACCGCCTTGGAATCCCACTGTCACCGACTAAAACGTTGGGCCCGGTTCAAGTTATTGAATATTTGGGTATCATCTTGGATTCGCTACTGATGGAGGCACGTCTTCCTTTGGACAAAGTTAAACGGATTACAGAACTGATCAGTAGTATTATGTTTCAACGAAAGTGTACGAAACGAGAGCTTCTCAGTGTTTTGGGGCATTTGAATTTCGCCTGTAGAGTGATACCTGCTGGGAGATCATTCATTTCATATCTGATTTCCTTGTCTTCATCAGTGAAGGAGCTTAACCACCGAGTTACCTTGTCACACGAGTGTCGTCTTGATTTACAGATGTGGCACAAGTACCTCACCGAATGGAATGGCATTAGTTTTTTCCTAGAAAGTGAGAGTACAAATGCATCAGACATGCATTTGTTCACAGATGGTTCTCCTACAGACTTCGGCGGTTACTACAAGGGTAGTTGGTTTCACGACACCTGGCCAGATGAAATCAAACAGCTACCTGAAACACCTATGATGGGGCCTCTTCGTGAACTATACCCAATCGTTGTAGCTATTGTTCTCTGGGGAAACAGCTGGAAGTCTAAGCGTATAGTGTTCCACTGTGTCGATCAGTTGACCATTCAGATTATTCAGAAGGGACGTTCACGTTGGCAGCCCATCATGAGATTAATGCGCAGATTGGCATGGTGTGCTGCCAAAGGAAACTTTCATGTGCTTGCCAGGCATGTTCCAAGGAAACCATACAATGCGGCTTATTCACCCTCTCATCTTCAACCGGGTGAACCCAGAGACAGGCAAGGAGCGAACCAGGTGCCCCGACATCTCACAAGTGATGTGGTATTAACTGATACTGTTCATGATCTTATGCTGCATACCGTAAGCCCATCAACTCGCAAAACCTACGATTCTGCTGTACAAATTTCATTCGTTTTGCAGCATTGCATAACATTCCATTCTGTCAACAGACTAACTTACCAATATGTGAAGAATCAACGTTGATGTACTATGTGGCATATTGTTTCAAAATTTCTAAGCTCAGGTATAGCACCATTAAGCTACATCTAGCTGCAATCAGGCATATTTACTTAACAACTGGGGCTATGTACCCTATCACTGAAACAAATCAATGTCCAAGGCTTTTCATTATTTTACGTGGTGTTAAAAAGCTCAAAGTGTTAGGAAATATGAGCGTTTTCCAATCACTTATGATATTTTGTCTCAGATATGCACCCTGCTAAGAGCTGGTGTCTTCAGCCCGTTCATTGACGTCATGATGGAATGTACCTGCACCGTAGCCTTCTATGGATTTCTTCGTTGTGGGGAATTTACAACCATGACAGGTCATTTTGACCCATGTATTAATTTAACTGTTGGGGATGTGTCTCTAACAGATGATAAGTCTTCAGCTATGCTTCATTTAAAATCCTCCAAAACAGACCCCTTTAGGAAGGGCACTAAGGTCCAGCTATGTCGTGTTGGCAACTTATGTCCGGTGACATGTCTAGA
The DNA here is from genome assembly GCA_036873755.1 of Hanleya hanleyi. NCBI lineage: Eukaryota > Metazoa > Mollusca > Polyplacophora > Lepidopleurida > Hanleyidae > Hanleya > Hanleya hanleyi. The sequence continues at coordinate 519 of JAVTVY010026574.1, read as the reverse complement.
GAGATACTTAAATATCCGACAAGCCTTTGGTGTGAGCAAGGATGATCCTTTATTTATAACTGCACCCAGATGTCACCTGACACGCTCAGTTTTTATATCAAACCTTAGAATTCTTCTGGCCAGACTTGGCTATGATCAGTCTAAATATGCAGGGCATTCATTTCGCATTGGGGCAGCCACTTCAGCTGCATCTGCAAACGTTGAGGACCATTTGATTAAGCATATGGGTCGCTGGTCTTCAGCATGTTACCAGCGGTATATCAGAACATCATCCGACACTGTGTCTCAGGCACAAAATGCCTTATGCAAGAGTACTTGTTAGCTTATTTCTGGAGTTAAAATTCTTCAGACTTTGTCTCATCTTCTAATTGTGTTGATTGACAAATGAGAAGTCAGACTCGATACACTGTACAGCACTATGCAGATTTTTTGCTCTTTCTCCCTTAATTAGCTGTCGTTGCCTAAAGCTGGGCATCATTAGTTGGTTTGTTCTGTAATGTGATGCTCCTGTGTAATGCC
>JAVTVY010026573.1:0-100928 GCA_036873755.1 Hanleya hanleyi | reverse complement strand
GGCCATCACAGTATGTGAAGGTAAGTTTAAGCTTAGAAATAGGAAAATTGATTTTCAAATTTTTCATATTTCTTGCACTGTTAAACTTACCTTCACATACTTTTTGCTAGAATACCATAGCAGGACGGAGGGAATGAGTGGTCGGAAACAAAAGGACCCCGAGCATAAGCGAAGGGGAGTACAGGAGTCAGCGAAGTAATCAAAGACCATAAATGTATAATAATGACGATATGGTCCTTGATATACTCATCCGACCTATAGTAACTACAGGCCCAGTGAATAAAGCTGACATACACTAGACCCAAAAATCTCACCCCCCCCCCTTCTTTTTGAAAAATTGGGGAGAGCAAGATTACTTACCAAATTACAAAATGGTAAAACCACAAGAAGGTCTAGTGCATAGAGCAGGCATGGGAATTGTAACCACAGGAAAGTGTAAAATCTACTTCAAAAAAGTCTGAAATTTCAAAATTTTGATAAAAGTCTGCAATCAGCCTTATTGAAGAAAATTTCCATGCCTGATAGATATCGACGGGTGACCAACAGCCTGGGCACCACAACGGTCCCAGGGTGTAGCAATCCCGTCTTAACAACATCCAATCCCATAGGTGGTGGCAAACAAACGTATCGCAAACCTCCAGATATGGTCCTAAAACGTCGTCCACAGTCTCCAAAGGAAACAGGATGTCAGTACAGCCCTGAACTGATGAAGCAATACCAACGAGAGTGAAATAGCCTCCGCAGGTACGTCCGTGTACGCCAAACGAGAAGTTTGGAAAGCTAGGAAGAACATATATAATATTTCCTGCTAAAAGAGGGACCGAAACCGGCACAAAACAAAACACGTGTTTGTACGCGAGAGCTCTAATCAGGGCCCATAACTCTGCCATGATTTCAATTATAGACTGCAGAACAGAGTCGGAAGACGGACTCCGGAAAAAGCCATAAGGAGACATAAACCAAAGACAAATCCGTAAGAGTAGAACCTGTAGATATGCCGGGATGACGAAATCCGGTTCATACTCCATGAATCACACGACAGTGCATAAAATAGCGAAGTCTGGGGGGAAAAAATGACTAGGTGTTAGAGCCCATCAGCTGCACTAAGACCTAGACAATAGTTTCCCGTGAAGTATCAGCCAAACTCCAGCGGTAACAAGCTACCAGACTGCAGGAATATAAAAACATAAGTCATCTATGATCACAGAAGGTTATAATAGATGTCATACATGTAGACTGAAAAACACTCCTGAAAACGATACAGTGCCCAAACCAGCTCCGGAACTGCAACGTCTGGAGTGAATCTCAGTACCCATCGGAAAGCGACGGGGTGAACAAACGACTCCATGCAACCATCATACTCCAGGGAGTGGAAGAAAAATTACGTGGAACGATGGGATGACACCTGAACAACCCGAGAGATCGTTCTAGAAGAAAAGCTGGCAGAAGGAGTAGCAGCGGCCGAGGTTTGAGTCCTTCAGCCAGATTACGCCCAAACGTACGCAAAACGCTGCCAAGACAGCTGGGATCGTAGTATGAGAAATAACAATCAGAAACAAAAAGTCGCTGAAATTACTCATAAATGAAGCATTCTACGAGTATAACAGTCACCCGGTCGTAAGAACCTGATAGAGAGTTCGACATACCGGAAACGTGATAAACTCGTAGCGACGATCCCTAAAAGCAGGAGCAACAGGGGAAACAAAACACAGTTCCCCGTGCTTGTTATGAAGGACAAAAGCTATGATAATGTCTGACACAACACAAGCGAAGGTTATTGAGAATTAGTTGACTTCCGCTGTAACGAGAGGAGTGTCAATTCTCGAACCAAAAATGTTCTCCAGCCCTCCTCGACGCAGTCTTACAAGACTGGCTGAGACGGAGGAAGAAACACCGGTCAAAATGTTCTCCGATAAAAGTAGTGCAGTACCGGTGAGATTTGACCTCCAAAAACGATAAAGGTGCGTACTGGGCCGAACACAACAACGCCACCGCAAAGATACCTCAGTGTCGGAAAGAAAAGAACAGCAACACTACCGCCGGAATGAAGGCTCTTCCATCTATTCATCCACTTAGAAGAGGAAAATAGATTCTGTGCTTACACTGCAGGTAATACAGAAACTGAAAAAGTCCGGGGTAGCTCGGTAAGTGACAAAGGTCATGGAAACCGAAGGAGTATCCTTCAGCATACAAACCCGTACATGTTGCTGAACTACTCCACAGCAAACTGAAGGAAACGATGACGAAGCGACGCAGCCTCATACACCACTCTGGATACTCACGTAAAAAGACGGAACCGACCAGGTCAGTCAAATCCAAATTAGCCCTCCTCGTATAGGAAGAACGGAAATGAGGAAGCCAGGAGTAGTGTATAGCAGCGACAGGGAAGTAACCTCAAGAAGAATAGCTAGAACGTAGTTTCTTCTAGTCACGTAACATCGAAGATGGTGTCCCCATGCCGCGGTGTTAGACTACGTCGCCAAGAAGTCTGTCATCAATTCCACATTCTCTACCAGAAGTAAAGAAGATAAGGGAATGCGATTAAACATGAAAGGGTTCGAAGAAGCCAATCCGTGTTAAGCAGAATCAGATAACATGTTCAGATGTTACTGACCGGAGTAATCGCAAACCCATGACGATCTGTGCATGCAAGAAGGCGAGTCGAAACAGGTCTTCCTAAAAGGTCACTAAAGCACAGTCGAAGTGGAATACGAAGAGGATCAACCAAAATCCGCGAGGGAAGAAACCGTAGAAAATCTCTCCTCGTTTCATTAAGATGACCAACTCGGGGAGCATTGTCAGAATTTTGGAGTATAGATGAGACGTACAACAAGTTGAACGAAACAAACCCAAAACGTTTGGATCAACGAATCGATCCAAATTCTGACAAGAAAATCATATCCGGTGATGATGCTCCCATGACGTAACAGCAACACCCAACCCTCACGGCCTACATAAATCATATGGGTCAACGAGGAACCGGCAAGGACGGTAAAGGAAAGCGCATGCGCGACCCTCGTTAAAACCCCAAGATAAATGTAAAACTGACCGAATGACCCGGATGAGGCTGTGACACTACAAAATGAGTTATATTCCGGAGTGAAAACCGAAATAGAATTCATAGTGTCTAGCTGCAAAATAATACAACAATGTATCAACTTCCAAGTTGATAAAAGTTGTAGACAAGAAAGAATGCTCTATCATGTCTATGTAAGATAGGCAGAACTTCAGGCAGCTAGATATACGAATAAACCACCAGTGATCTCGGAACGGTAATAATAGAAATAGACCGAAGTACCGTTATAAAGGTTTTATACGAAACGTATAAAAACTAAACAGACGAGACACAGAGGTGGAAATTCGTCAAAGCGGAAACCGTTGAAGCAATTAATGGAGTGAAATATCCTAATGCATAAACAGTTCCGTAGTGACCAACGTAAGCGTTTGCACGGTCGAAACCAATACGTAAAACGTATACGATGATCAGATGTCTTCACAACTTACGATAGTAAGTTAAAAAGTGAACGAACGGAAATAACAAGTGCCCCAGGGGCTATAACCGACGAGCACAAATTGAAGACGAGTTACTCTCAATAGCTGCGTAATTATCACCAAAAAGTTGTTAAAATGGATCAGCAACATCATGGTGACATAATCTGTACTTCCTCACCGGACGTGACAGAAACTGTTGAGAGTTAGCCGGCCTAACTGGGTATTTAGGCCGGAGACGCAGATGCACGACAACCAGTGCCTGAAAAGGATAGGATAAAAACGATACCCCAGGGATTCATAGAAGTCCAAATTTTTACTACCCACTATGAAATATTGAGTTCTTTTTATGCTCAAATTGAGTTTTTCCAAGTTTTTACGGCCCATCCACAAGTTGATATTGAGTTTTTGAATGTTTTTACCACCCTACCAATTAAGATATGAACAAATAGTTTCTGTAGTACTAAGGTGAGCTATCTAATGTGATTTGGATAATGGTTATCTGAATGACAAAAAAACACATGTTCTGTATTGTAACTTGCTCACTTATTTTAATAGATTTCATTTTTTTGGACCTCGTGTTTGTAGCAACACCAACAGCGGTAAGAGATCACAAACTATCATAAACATTCAAAGAGAATTATCATATAACGCTTGCAAGAGACGCTATAAAATCCTTACATCATCAGCGGATTTTCACGTAAGATGTAGCAGCTGTCAAGCAGAATGATGTCTTGAACTCAGACTTCTACTTTACGTCCATCGCATGGTTGCCGTCTAACTTCAGAACAAAGGAACTGCAGGGGTAGAATTTCGCAAAATTTTGCGAGAATCCAGTTGGATTCTTAGTGGCTTAGTTTGCGAGAATCCAAAGAATCCAAATTTGCGGAGCCAAGCATTTCGTGACCTGTTGCCATTTTCACTAGTGCTAGTTACTGCACAACTAGATGTAAACTTCTCAATGGGAAAAATTGAAATCGCCTCATTTATTCTGAGGAGGGTGGTTAGCACACATATAATAGCACAAATTAGTTCAGGCGAGTGATTATCTCCATTGATGAGCAGTATTCAACCTAATCATGTTTGGTAAGTTGTAAGTATATACTCTTAATTTTATTTCATTTGTATCTTTGTATTGCATATGAAACAAATATTGAAATTTTCCGCATTACAAACAAAAATAATAATCATAAAAAAAAAAATTAAAAAAAATAAATAAAAATCTGGCCATCTGCTGCATTCCCTGACAAGCAGTAAATCAACAATTGTTATTAATGAACCTTTATATAAAGACTAGGCTATGGATTTATATGAGATACGCAAAAACATTAAAAAAATAAGGAAATTCCAGATATTTTTGTACCACATTTTCTCATTTTATACCATGATGGTTTTTACAGTGAAAGATAAAAATTACCAACAAAAATTTAAGAGTCACGGACATAAACAAGAAATGCAAAACCGTTAAAGTTAAAATCTAGACCTCAAATAAACCGACTTCTGAAGAAATGCATGTTCTCAACGTAAAGCAGGTCAGGGTCAAGCACTAACTGGGATAGGATATCCCAACTTGGATAGGCTAACCCATTTGGTTACAATGGAATATCCCAATTGGGATACGTTCACAATTTTTAGCAATTTGTCGGCCCACTCTCCAACTACGCATCATGGTGAACACACGTGTAAGATGTGCAATGTTTCGACTACTGACTGACCGTTAGAATTTCCACTAATTTTACGCCTACGTTTGCGGGGAAGTCTGTAAAGATGACCCCCCTACCCTCATGTATTTTATAACACGTGAATATATTAACAATTATAGGGTCTTACCTCCCAATTTTCACACATTTGTTAGGAAACAGCATGGGCCTTCCTTCTTGGCCGCCATCGCATTTCCGGAGGCTACAGCAGCTCCCTCTCACGGCGTTATCTTCATCCGATGATTCCCCACACTGCTCACCTAACCATCATGCTCATTCCCCGCCCCATCAGCAATAGCAGGCTGGAAATGAGAACTAGGTCTCTGCCTCACTGTCCGAAGATTCATCTGTATCCATTGGGGCAACTGAAGAATGATTCCAATGATACAGAACGTCAACAGAAATCATGCATAGTTCCTAATTTCCCTAATAATTATTAGGAAATGTTTAATGTACGTTTGTGACGAAATACATCTGTTCATTCCCACTCCTGTATTCCAACTTAACATTAAACTAATAAACATCTACTCATATATTCATTGGTTTTTCATTTACTTATTACACGTATTTATCTGGGTTTTTTGGGTTGTCAGTTATTACAATAGATAGTGAACCATTAAAGGACAGTAATTCTTTTGAATGGCCATTTCGGCCAATTACCAATTAGTAGATAAAAAAAAAAAAATTCTGCAACAGTGGAGCCGTATAATTTTTTGGGCCTGCCTGCATAACCTCTTATATAAATGTGTCACATGATAATGCTAAGGATAAAGCTTATTTATTCATCGATGGCCGGCAGTTATTCTATACCTACAGACCAAATAAATATCTGACTTGATATTATTAATTCACCCTTTTATACGGATGTAAGTTTTCCAGTGTCGGTGAGTTGATTTATGCGTTGGTCATTATCAATATCTCGTGATCATTGGTCAATCTTTAAGGCTAGTAAGATTGACCTAGACGGTAGTCGTCTATTCTGTGGAAGGCAGAGACACACCAATCCTGGCGGCCACGTGAAAGGGGAAAAACCGAAATATCGGAGCCACCACACTGGCAAGAGGGGACTTGCGTACATCAGCAACACAAGAAGTAGGATTGCGTCCCTTTCAAAGAGAAAGAGGACCTTTTTCCTGAAGGTAACCTGGAATATATTCAAATGAGAACCCTGTTTATGTCTATTGCCAAAACTATATGTAGACAGTCTTTTGATATATCAAAGTTGTAAGAGTTCCATTTACGTATAATGAACTTCTGTAGCTTACCAGCAATCTCATCCACAAGACCTTGTAATTTCTCTACGAAGGAAACATAAAGAGGCTTGGTTTTCCCTTTAACTTCCTTTTTGAAGATTTCCTCCTGCTCCTCTGACAGTTGTGGTAGGAGTTCCTGAACTAGTTCAGTGAGCTCCGCAATGGTTCTACTAGATAGGGCTTCATATTTCTCTCTTTCGCTGGGCAGGATGAACACTGGGACAATAGATAATGTTTTTTGGTCACCAACTGCCACTTTCCTAATAATGATAAGGGGAGACAGGCATTGATGAAGGAACAGTATTGGCGTGTTGTTGAAAGTAGACGATATTGCAGACGCTATTAACTTATCAAAATAGATAGATATATATTTGAATAGATAAAGATGGAGAGACACAGAGAAAGCTGGAGACATAGCTACCCAAAGGAAAAGAATTATTATGGATAAAACTTCCTGTCGCTATATATACGTTGTTGGTATATATAAGCGAGGTAGCATATAGTACGTTAAAGCAAGGCTAGGCTGACGACAAAATACTCCCGAACTCCAACTGATAATATATGGCATATTGATATGCAGAAGAAATAGTACCTATAATTGAGCTGATTGGTCAAACATTTCTCTCTAAATGATACCAATCCCTCATCCAATATATTTCCAGATACAGATATGTGTTCTGTGATAGTATTCTTGGGGCATAGATACTTTTTGGAGCGTAGTTTCCTGCGCCACGCCAAAATTTCTGGAATGAGAGACTCCTCTGTCACGGTCACTGGTGCCGCTTTCTTCTTTTCTCCTTCGAGATTAATACGGATCTGAATATATATTGTAAAACCGATACTTTGATATTGCGCATGTTGATTTCAATCTTACCAGGGGGCGGAATTGGTGCGCACGACTGGTACAAAAGTTTTTGTTTCGGTCGAGACCGAAAGTGGTGCAAAAGAGCATTGGGGAGCAGTACTTGGAGAAAATAAAAAAGATGTAAGTGAATAATGAAATATAACAGTGCTCAAGGCACTTGCGTTGATGCATTCCTGTTTCCTTAGTTGTACGCTCATGTAGAGAATGTATGGCAAGCCGTTTTGGTATTTATTCCTTTATTTTTTTATCTAAAATTCTTTTTTCTATATGAAAAAAGTATTTTTTATACGAAAAATATACTTTTATTTTTGATATCAAAAAAAGAATTTTTGATATCAAAACAAAAAATTTTTATAGCAAAAAGAGTATTTTTGATATCAATAATAAATGATTAAATACCAAAACGGCTTGCCATAAGAATGACTGTTATCCATGTCTCATTTCGATAGCGTGATAGAAAAGATCGTTTTCTCTACAACTCTCAAGCAATAGTGCTTTGCCAGCTTCTGGTCATGCCCATGCGTGGGTTGCCCATTATTTTTAACACTGGAATGATTGAAGCGTACAGTCTTTTTTAGAGATAGTTAACTCTTGCTGGGCCGTCACGTTAGCGCAAGTGACCTTTTACCTGCACGTGACCTTTCACGTGGACGTAACTAAACCTGAAGTCAGAAGTCGGATGTGACTTCCCTTATATGTGTTGTAATCGTGACGTAACGCCATTGCCAGAAGTATCATTCTATTTGGAAAAGCGCCGTCTTCATACTGCTCGTAATACTGATAGTTATATTTTTAACTCTTAATAATGACACTAAAATATATCTTCAATTTCCACAGATGCATATCATGACAAATGGAGTAGAAATACAGCATGCTGCCAATGGTGGCCTTCCAGCCTTGCCACCCGCGCCCCCCGCAGTTCCAGAGCGGCACACTCGGGGTGTACAGACTATCCCAGATGACTCACCAGCTGTGATATGCACTTCCCAGTCGCAGGACAATCGACATACAAACCCTCTCCCATCTGCCTCCGAGGATGAGTGCAAGATCTGCCATGCCAGCGATGAGGAAGATGAGGAGATGGGCCTGTGGGTCGGATGCTCTGCAACGGGGTGTGCATATTGGGTACATGCGTGGTGCTTGGGATGGTCTGTACCCTCTCACAAGGACATTCCAGACTTCATGAGATATTTCTGTCCAACACACAAGAGCAAAAGACCGAAATGTTAATTTATGGAACTTAAATTTGTACTGTTTGACAATGCATAATTTGTCAGTAAATAATAATTACAACACATATAAGGGAAGTTATATTATGTCTTAAGAGTTATTTCTTTCCTCACACATGACAGGGGAGTGCAACACTCTTTACATAATCACCTTTGTCAGATACTCCACATTTCGACAACTTCGAAGCCAATCTGTTTCACAGGGAACCCCTCGTGGGATGCACATCTTGGTTCTCCTGTTGAAGTTCTCCAAAACAAAATCCCCTCCTTCCCCCTTACTCGGATTCCCAGAAGACGAAACACTTTCATGGGCATTGACGAAATTTCTGACTTCGTCCGGCCACTGGCATCTCATACTGGTGTCTCTGAACTCGAGTTGTTGGTAGAATACTTTATTCAAGCCATAATGTAGGGGAGCGAAGACTAACCTGCTTGACAGATGGAGTGACGCATTGTTGCGTCGAATTCCACATCTGTATAGGAATGCTGACAACATAAATTGGAAAACAACGTGGTGCATCCATATGTAATTTGGATCACGGACGGTTGCAAACCATTGCGAATATCCCCCAGCACATGGATTCTGACCAATCGCAAGAGCATACCTGCAGTACGGCAACAGAAGCTCATCTGCTGAACCATACAGTGCAATCATGAGTATCTGCCATGATTTGTGATGACTACTGGCACCACGGCAGTATGCTTGTGCTTTTGAAGATGAGAATCCCAACAGGTTGGCTATTTCGGACAGGAAAACGTCCCAACATAATTTGAAAATGGCCTTAACCATATGTATTTCAACATGGCCAGGACCGGGTAACAATAGCAGGTTTCCATACTTCCTACTGGCCTCCAAATCTATTATATTGTCATGGTGTTTCCCTGCACAATGCTTGACGAAATTGTCAACTCCACTGATTTCGTCACTACACTCGGGGCACACGAACAGGCGCTCTTGGAGTTTTGACGCTTGAAAAAAAAATATATATATTGGGAATTCACTGAAGGGAAAAGACATATTGATGAGCATGTAATCACACCCTGCATACCAAACGGCTGCTCCAACTTCCGCCGGAGGGTGAACTTCGGCCGGAGGAAAGGGCGTGAAAAATGATAGGAGAACTTGTGATTTTGACGTTGATATGTCAGAACCATATCCTTTCAGCAATATCACATTATCTCAGTCGTTATATGGTACGTTTATTTAACTAGCTAACGTGCTTTTGAGAACGGGATAATTCTAAATAGACAACTACATCCATTAGAAGCCGAATATAGAAACCTTTCTTAGAAAAAATACATCAAATATGCCTTTTATCTAATTAATCGAGAGTATACCTATGATCGTTATGTAAAACGAGGTTGCCTTTTGATGGCAAGATTATATTTATATGTGAAAAGGAAGAATTTCGATGCTTTTAAGACGCATGAATATGACCTGTGTGGAAGTGCTGATACAACATACGGCGGAGTGAGATTCTCCGGCGGTATTTGTAGCATATAGGAACATGCATGAGCTGGAAAAACTAACATTAACCGAAGTAGATTGAACTATTTGAAACTACAAGCTATCAGCCTGCTGTTAAGGAACTAGTCTTCATATATCTATAACTTATTTGGCGGATGATACACAAATAGACGATTTTTCAAACACCTAATCACTTATGTTGCAATATAGGTCTTAATGTCAGATAAAATTAATTGTAATTAAAAAATAATACAAGGACGTGTTGAAAATTTCACACGAATTGCTAACACGTCTCGTTGAGAACATTTTCTCATTTAATTTTCTGAACTTACTTATCTTCTCAAATTTGTAATTTCCCACCGGCGAAACTTCACCCTCCGGCGGAAGTTGGAGCAGCCGTTTGGTATGCAGGGTGTGCTAATGTGATCCAATGTACTTAACTGGAATTGAAAGCCTGTACCTTGAAAGTTTATCTTGGCATGATATGCTATTTGGATAATATTCTCTATTAATAATAGCTGTATAATGGAAGTCAAATCTGACTTAAGTTTGATGCCACTTTGGAGATTACACCATACATAGAAATGTGTTCTTTTCTGCGTTTAAGTATGACATGGGGATGGCCTGAATAAGCAGACCTCTCTCGGCGTACATATTTCATGATTGCTGTTAGAATTATCGGATTCATAATACCTATCTATCCATATGCCTGCAAACCGTTCTATTAATTCCAAACAGTCTCAAACAGCAATTGAGACATCAGACACAGGAATCAGACCTTTGCAAGTTTGCACCAAATGGGTTTGACTATTATCAGTTCAATGTACTATATTAAGTTACACTTACCCAATAAGTAGGGGGCACCATCACAGCCCACTACCGTCCACTGTCTGTCAGTCCCGACACCACATGCTTTAGAAATACTGTCTAAAACCTTACTCACGGACTTGAATGAGCAAGGGTTAACCATTACAGGTTCTCCCATTTGTACGAGGGGTACCTTTTCTGGGTGACCGGATTGACACACATTGTAGGGATCTGTCTTTTGTTTGAATGATTTATTACGGGAAAGATTTCCCTTGCTATCTTGGACGTCGACATCGTCCGAGTACTCTCCGTCCCCACGTTTGATTTGTTCCGCACAGATCTTTCTTATTCTGGTGTTGATGAAGGCTTCTCGTTGAATTTGGAGCAGGCACTGCGCATCATCATCTAACCGTTTTAATTTGGCTAACAGTGATGGACCGGGGAAGCGCAGCCAACACCATGGCGATAGTGTCGGCTGCATCTGGATGGTGGGTTCATCATGGGGGATGACATGCATCACTGTTGTGATGACACTGCTTTTAGTTTTACAGCTTAGCACAACTCTCCACGTTCTCCCGATTACCTGATTGTTATCAAAAAATGTTATAACATTTCCTGCCTTTGGACACTTGATAGGGTCCACAGCTTGAGACTTAATCCATTCCTTCACTGTACTGTAACTACCGCAAGGACTGGAACCTGCCTGTAAGTTCGCCACGGCCTTGCACCCGGACAGAAATTGTGATACTATACTCAAACTAAAAGATAACGGCGCTACTAAATTGCCATGCCTTAAAAAGTATACCTGCTCAATGGCACGACACAAAGAAAGTAACTTTTTCGTAGATATCTCATCACCCAGTTGGCAAGCAGACTTGAGGAAGGCCAGGAGGCACTGGTTGCGGGCAGTTAACCATTTGCTGAGGTCCCAATCCTCAAAATAACTGGTGGCTTTGTATTCGCCAGTGATGCTCTCGGCATCACAAAGAATATTGTAGCTGATGGATTTGCCAATACTGCAAGAAAGCCTGATTAGGTCTTCATCCTTCACATTCCCATTGTCGATCGCATCCACAATTTCAGATATGTCTAATTTTGTTCTCTTTGGCAGTGAAGGTCCCACAAAGTTCTCCGTAGAATAGTTTGCGCAAATGCTACATATATATTTACTGCTGGTGGTTAGGTACCCTCGTTCTTTTAAAGCCTCTATACTGCTAACAGGGTTACACCGCGATGAAATACAAGTGACACTTCCTGGAATTTGGTCTTTGCAAAATACCTCATGGTTTTTGCAACTACACTTATTGCGTTTGGGTGGCATCTTAGGTCTATAGATAAAAAAATAACAAACTTCAAATATGTTGACACACCACGTTAAATTTGGTCTGTAGGTATAGAATAACTGCCGGCCATCGATGAATAAATAAGCTTTATCCTTAGCATTATCATGTGACACATTTATATAAGAGGTTATGCAGGCAGGCCCAAAAAATTATACGGCTCCACTGTTGCAGAATTTTTTTTTTTTTATCTACTAATTGGTAATTGGCCGAAATGGCCATTCAAAAGAATTACTGTCCTTTAATGGTTCACTATCTATTGTAATAACTGACAACCCAAAAAACCCAGATAAATACGTGTAATAAGTAAATGAAAAACCAATGAATATATGAGTAGATGTTTATTAGTTTAATGTTAAGTTGGAATACAGGAGTGGGAATGAACAGATGTATTTCGTCACAAACGTACATTAAACATTTCCTAATAATTATTAGGGAAATTAGGAACTATGCATGATTTCTGTTGACGTTCTGTATCATTGGAATCATTCTTCAGTTGCCCCAATGGATACAGATGAATCTTCGGACAGTGAGGCAGAGACCTAGTTCTCATTTCCAGCCTGCTATTGCTGATGGGGCGGGGAATGAGCATGATGGTTAGGTGAGCAGTGTGGGGAATCATCGGATGAAGATAACGCCGTGAGAGGGAGCTGCTGTAGCCTCCGGAAATGCGATGGCGGCCAAGAAGGAAGGCCCATGCTGTTTCCTAACAAATGTGTGAAAATTGGGAGGTAAGACCCTATAATTGTTAATATATTCACGTGTTATAAAATACATGAGGGTAGGGGGGTCATCTTTACAGACTTCCCCGCAAACGTAGGCGTAAAATTAGTGGAAATTCTAACGGTCAGTCAGTAGTCGAAACATTGCACATCTTACACGTGTGTTCACCATGATGCGTAGTTGGAGAGTGGGCCGACAAATTGCTAAAAATTGTGAACGTATCCCAATTGGGATATTCCATTGTAACCAAATGGGTTAGCCTATCCAAGTTGGGATATCCTATCCCAGTTAGTGCTTGACCCTGACCTGATAATAGAGCTATAGAAGATATGGCAGTCACATGTGTCCATTTACATATCACTAGATACATACTTGGGCAGAGTTTCAGCCATTCAGAAGCACCCGCCAGGATAGTCGGAGATTCATCTGGGGTCAGAAAATTATCACCTCAAAAAATGCTAAAGACAGCAAGCTGTGCTGGTACCCTAGTCCCAGTCAAAAAATGTATAAAAATCATCTGGCCATTCTATTGTGCTTACCTCACACCAATGGATTCTTGAATGATTTTCCTACAGGATCAGACCTTTTTCACAAGTTATGTCATTTTCTAAACTAATAAGGCCACTTTTTTTTCCACCCTTTTTTTTAATCTTGCTCTGAATGACAGATTACAAATCTCTTCCAACCCCGATATCACGACTTTCGAGGTCAAATTATCATGTGACTTCTGCCTGCTTCACCACGTTCACAAAGGAAAGACCATGTGGGCCTGTTGTATCATTCACATGATAATTTGATCCCAAACATCATGATCGGCCAGGCAAGATTTGTATTCTGTTGGAAGCAGTAACATGTTTACCATAGCAACAGGTTACCATGGGCTTTATTTTGAAACTTGCATGAAACAGCGGGTTAAAAAATTTTAATCACTGAATATGTAGTAACAAATGTCTAGATGCAATTCATATTCATTAATAATCACTTTGTTTATGTTCCTGGTATAATATGCTTGATTACCTGTTGCTATGGGTGAGTGAGTGAGTAAGTAGGATTTAACATCGTTTTCAACATTTTTTGTCATATCACGATGATGCCTACTCCGTTCCTATTATCCTGGACACTGATCAGCTCAACCAGTACAGCATCCGGTCACCCATCCAAGTATTGATCGAGCTCAACGTCGTTTAACTTCAGTGATCTGATGAGAACCGGTGTGCCCAACGTGATACGCCGAGCCCTGGTTGCTATGGTCACCATATTCTTGAAATTATTGGTAACCAATACAGAAGTGATACCCAATAACATGTAACCACATGTTAATGGAATGCAAAAGAATCAGAACTCAAAATATTTAAGAAAAGGAAATATTCCATTATTTGTCTATCTAATTATCTCCGGTTCACAGGGGGGCATCATCAAATCTCATTATCCATGTTCATACCAAATTTGTACACCACTCAAGTATCTCTGACTACACACATCTCAGTCTGGTGGTACGGTAATCCTCTAATAATTCAAGCACAGGAAGTGAAATTTCCCACCACAAAATCTGGGGGTGATCAAATTTATTGCAACAGGAAGTTGAAAAAATGGTTCAAAATTATGCATAACCCAAGTCAAGATTTCTTAGTTATTTCTATGATTTAGAGGATGATCAAATTTATTAGAATCACAGAATGAGTGAGTAGTAGGGTTTAACGTCGTTTTCAACCTTGTTTCAGTCATATCACGATGGTGCCTACATGTGCCAGAACCCAAGAGTGCTCACAGTTCCTATTATCCTGGACACTGATCAGCCCAGCCAGTACAGCACCTGGTCACCCATCCAAGTATTGACCGAGCTTAATGTTGTTTAACTTCAGTGATCTGATGAGAACCAGAGTGTCCAACGCTATAACCGTACCTTAGAATCACAGATTGAATTTTGTCAGAATTGGGGGTGATTGAATTTTGATAGGGGAATTGAATTATTAGAGGGATAACCGTACTAAGCAATTGATGACCTTGAAGAAATAGGTTGATATCGCTTATAATCTATATAGGCTTCTGGTTCTGCCAGAAAACATCATGTATACAACTCCTGATACTGGCCCCTCATGAATGTAGTTATTTAGTACAGTATGATTTTAAGAACTGAAATATTATTAGTGTACGGGGAAGAAGGGATAATGAAATCTTCCCATTTTTATCCTTTCCATCATCAGATTTGATATCTTTTTGAGATTGTTGAGCGAATTGAGGTTGGCTCAAATATTTTACAGGTTTTACATGCTCCAGAAGCTGTTGTTGTTGTTGTAAAACTACAAAAATATGCGCTTTTCGTTTTACTTTTCATGATTTCTCTGTTTTCTGAACGAGTTGAGTCATAGGCCTACGCTTATCTATTTGCGATATGTAACTGCCAAAACAGCTCATCGGAACTAGCATAACAACAAAGCAATAAAACAACAAGATTATTTTTCCACAAAACCACGTGTACGTACCATTTTTGTTTTCAGCTTTTGGAAGCTGACAAAACGGGGTTATAATAATTCATCTCATTGGCCAAGACGGAGAATACATCACAACAGTTGGAACAGTTGTCCAATCAAAACCAACGTGTCTGGTAGATTAAACCTTGTGGCGCGCTGGTTAACATGGCGGCATTGAGCGTAAGTATTTGGAACCTTCAGCGTTCAGAATTTCGTTTAATACATGATACTGAAGAAACTTTGATAATTAGCATTTATTCGAATAAATACTTCAAGTCTCGGTCTCCCAAATAGAGTGAACATTTGGACTAATATATTTACAGGAAGAGTAACTAAGCAGGAATACTTTTGACTTGCAACGGAGTGTACACGGAACTCCAACGAGTCCCAGTCAAATGCGATTATTTCATGAGTTTGCATCCTGGGCGCATTTGGAAGATATAATAATACTGATAATTTGGTTACGACTATAAAAGTCCGAAATTTGGGAATAATACTTCGTTTAGCTGAAAAAGAAACTAATCATCAAAATGGGATGAATGCGAAAATGTTAGAAATATAAAGAATGGAAAACATGACAAATTAGATCTACATGAAAATTTCCGACCTAAACTATTTTAAGAGCATCAACCTGTAAAAGGGCGCTTAAATATGAACTGTTGATATTGCTGGACCATTGTGGATATAGATTTTCTTTCACTTTTAAAACTATAATAAAGCTTATTTTAGAATAGGCGCTCTCAGATAAACAGTCTAGATCAATATTAGGCTCATAAACTTAATGCTTGGTTTATAGAGGGGGGGGGGGGGGCAAGGGGGTGTAAGCAATCGTGTGAATGTAAAAAAAAATATCTCTAGTATGGAGAAAAAATAAAAAAATAATCCAAATACGAAGAACGAAGAAAAAACAATTGTGAAAAATTCAAGTGTTTCTTTACTAGCTACCACGCTGTTTAAAGGAGTACTTACTTTATTTTATATAGGTTCTTATTACAAAGGTTAGACTGTTAAAGAAATATAACTTACTATTTCACGGTCGTTGAGGGCGATAAACTATTATTTTTATTACAATTTGTGAAGTCATGTTTCTGCTTTTAAGTTGACGTGGGCGCCGCCATGTTGCCTGTAGGATGACGTGGCTGATGACGTCAGCATTCAGGACAATGCCACGGCTAACGCTTGATCCAGGGACGTTCCAACATTGGACATTTGATTTACTCTGGGTCCGAGTTTAATTCGAGGAAAAAACTGGCGCGGCAAATCCCACGGGGATAATTCCTAAAAGGAAAGTGGTTTAGGTTATATCCGCCAATTGAAGAATTTCTTCCGCAGGTTTTTCAACTGAGACTTGCCCGATTCAGTTTGGTCAAAATTTGAAGCTGAGCGATGAACTAAAAGAGCGTCCTGTTAGGGATTTGAGTTGAACGACGATGCTTCTAAATTGTTAAACATTTTCATGATTACGCTTGAACTATTAAAATCAACTGAAACGTCAGTGGATTTTCTAGGTTCCTTCTCGTGCGAACTGTCGGCATGACCAACACGATCGACCTTAAATCTCCATGACGTTGTGACGTTTTTAGATGAGTATACATTCACTTCCGCTCATCTAAAAACGTCACGCAGTGGTACAATGGCGGCGCCCAGTGTACGCTGTGGCGAGCAACAAAATATTCAATATTTCTTTTATTTCGCATTCTTTCAACATAAGTTTTACATAAAAAGTTTTCGAATACAATTACTGATAAATACAGTCAAACTTAAAAATAAGGTAAGTACTCCTTTAATAGTGTTGTTAATGTCAGTACATGCAGCGGAGTAAACATCGGAAAATGTTGGAAATTGTCCACTGTTGACATATTTCATTATATACTCCACAAGGGCGGATCCAGCCAAAATTCATAGGGGGCAGAAGCTCCGGGGTCCTACATCGCCGGAGATGCGTTCTGAGCTTTCTCCCGGAAATAAAACTGATCATAATGTATGCAGATTTATGGTTCTATTTTCACGTTTTTCCCGCAATTATAAGCACGCATCGATATTGAAAAAATCGCACCTCATGCCTGCATCCATTTGACTTTCTAGTTATATTTAAAACATACAAAACGATGGCATTTAGTTCATGGAAGGGAAACCAAGATGCCTACCGATACGGTTCATTCACAAAAAGATAAAACAAGGAAATCCTCATAGCCCAACAGGCGAGGGTCCAGGGGCCGCCTAGGCCCCGGAAGCTCCGAATTCCTAGATCTCCGGAGATGCGTTCTAAGCATTTTCCAGGAAATAAATTCGAACATAATGTATGCAGATTTATGGTTCTATTTTCACGTTTGTTTCTCATTTATAAGCACGCATCGATATTGAAAAAAACATACTTCATGCCTGAATCCATTTGACTTTCTAGTTATATTTAACAGATAAAAAAACGATGACTTTTACATCATGGAACATTAGAACCAATATGATACCGATTCATTTACACAAAGCTAAAATAAGCGATCCTTACAGCCTGACAGGCGAGGGTCCAGGGGCCGCCTAGTCCCCGGAAGCTCCAGGGTTCCAGGTTGCGGGAGATGCGTTTTACGCGTTTTCCCGGAAATAAATCTGAACACAATGTAGGTAGATTTATTGTTCTATTTTCACATTTGTTTCGCATAAACACGCATCAATATTGAAGAATATGCCTGACACCTTTTGACTTCCTGGTTTAACACAAACAAAATAGGCCTATAACACACCATTACACGTGGTGCGCTCGCGGCGATAATATCTGATTTTAGATACATATTGAAACTTCAACTTAAATAGTACACTCACAAACTACATGAATAGATCGATGGTCTGTTTAATACACTTATAGATACTCTAATTACATAATCCACATTCATTTAATTTACATATCATTTCAAGACATTATTTCTACATGGAATGGTTCGTTGATCCCTCCAAAAAAAATATTCGCCCTTGCTCCAAAACTGTAAACAAAATAACCCATATAAGTAACTTGAGTGATATTTAAGGACGGTTTTCGGATGTGGATTTATAAAAAAAATTGTAGGCCTATGTCGCCATTGGAATTTCAAAATTGGACCACGGAATCGAAGAAGAGGATTTGTGGGGATTTCTTTAGCACGTGTCATAAACGAGCCAACCAACGAAAGAAGAAAGTAGTTGTTGCACTCATGATCACGTCATTCTCCACAACAGGGTTGTTTCGACGCACACAGAAGAGCTGAATCCGCTAGAGTTGCGTCCCCTCTTGCAGGCAAGCATACGAGAGTGACGGTGTGAGCGGGAACGTAAATAACGAATCTCACAAAACGAGGAACGCAAAATTATAACTTAGTGGAACAGAGAACAGATAATTCAAAATAGGAAAATACGGTGAACGTGGAATATGTCCAGAACGTGTGTACACAAAATTAGTTTTCCTCAGAACTGAGAATTACCCCAAAACGGAGTACGAAAATACCCCTTGCCCCCCCCCCCCCCTTTATAGGTGGATGGGCTTGCACATTTTATTTTTTATTTCTATTTTATTTGGACAAAAAAGCGATGTATTCTATATGAAATATGCGTTGAAACAAGCAGGCAGGTGAACTGTTAATTCTGTTTGAAGAATAAATAAATAGGCCTACTGGGCGTATATATGATTGTTCTCTAATTAATTTTTGAAGCATGAACAACCGTAGCAGCATAAATTAGCTCTCTAATCGCTGGCAAAGCATGTTAAATGAGACTTTCCATGCTCGCCTGCACAAAAACGACGTGTAGAATGAAAATACTAAATAAACTGTATGTTTGGGGTACCCGGTACGTGGATCAACAAAATAGTTAAGATCCAACATGGCACCAGTCCCCAACATTATATGGCTAAATATAAGTATTGTTCAGCCCACCCTTCCCCCATCACAAACTTTCAGACTCCCTTCGAAAACCCTATACTTGGTTCAAATTGTCCAGGGTTTCCTCCTTCCTTCTTACCACTTCCTTTCCGAGGACCAAAACATAGACTTTGTTTCTGCCCAATCACATACATGAAAATTATGAGACTTTCGATCATCATATTGACTATAGTAATCAAAGTATTCTCAATGGGCCTAAACCGACTGTACTAAAGTCATTATATTTCTTTTATGTTTTGATAGATGACAGCGTTTGAGACACCCTTTGCCTCCGTAAGGCAGTTGAGACGTCTAGAGTTACCACATACTCCCCAGAAGGAGGTTCCACTCCGCTTGGCAATTAGGGAACTTAATCCCTACATAACCTGTGGGATCTGCCTGGGCTACCTGTATGAGGCATCCACTATCACAGAATGCATGCACACATGTAAGTGGCACCTGCCAGGCGAGAGTCGGTCGATTATTGCTAGACAGACTATTTATGTTGAAAGTACTTGAAGATTGCTGCCTGATCAGAACCTATTTTGGTCAGAAAATTTACCAAGTTTGTTAACTTTTTCATACTGAGTTCATCACGTGGTGTTAAACTGATGAATGTACGCATAGTCTTCCTTATGGTAATCCTGCTTGAAAATTCAATCACCCTATCGAAATTCAATTGCCCCAAATTTTGGGGACATAATTTAAATTGCTGTTCTAATAAATTTCATCTCTCTAAAATCATTGAACTAACAAAGAAATAATGGATTATATGTATGATTTTGGAGCATTCTGTCAACTTCTTGTTCTAATAAATTTTATCACACCAAGGTTTTATGGTGGGAAATTTCACTTCCTGGGATTGAATTCCCGCATGCTGATCTTTTAGTAAGTTACCATGCAGGCAGAACTGGTGGTACCCTTGAAAAACATAAATATAATTACTATATATTTGTAATGCCAGAGTTTCACATAATACCATACTGCTTACAGGGCCTCGTAGTGTGCTGTTGAACAAACGGAAATAACTTAATTTTGCGGGGAGATAGACGCACTCAATGACCCCCCCACCCCCCCAAACTCGCCTGGTGACATCCATGGTATTGCATGGTCATTCATCATTCAGTATATGAGTTGGATAAGGTGAATCCATCAATGAAATACTAAAAATTTCTGTTTCAGTTTGCAAAAGCTGTATCGTCAAACATACAGAGATCAAGGTCACATGTCCAATGTGTGATATTATCATACATCCTACAGATCCTCTGTCCAATGTCAAGTAAGTATTGCCATGACAGAATAGATCTGATACAGGTTCATCAGGACCACAGATTTCTGCTAATGTACCGGGACATATCTATCTCAAAATGAAAACTGAGAACAGCATAGTTATTCCACAATCTCAGTGAACTCAGATATAATATCACAGAATATTATCTCTTACAGCAGGGCTTTATAAATCCTGTGTGAATTTCAAGCTACATTTCTCAGCCAGTCAGATGGCTATTTGGATAAACAACTTTAAAATAATGCCCCTTGTAAGGGCATGTGAACCAATAGTAAAAAGTACAGAGAATCAGTATCCAAATAAGTCATCATTTCTGGAGATAGTGCATGGTAAACTTAAACTTTAAGGGTTTACTCCCACCAAAAAGTGTAGTTTGTCAGAGGTAGAAAATATCGAAAGACTGAATAATGCAAAGTAGTTCATCTCTTTGAACTAAAGCCCAATCAGTTTCAAATGAACAATTCCCACTATAGTTCAAGTTATTCCCTGGACAATGATGTCTGGCCTAGATGGCAGCGGGCAATGCACAGACACCTAGCTTGCCGCTTGAGCTGCGATTCATCATTCCGTGTACTTCCCCATGTCTTTAACCCAGAATATATATTTTTAATCGGTGATAACTGGTATATTTTTGACCTGAAGTTGCCAAAATTATATCATAAATGTAAGCTTATTGGTCCTTTCTTGGAGTAGTACTAGTATGATTATTTTATCCATATTATCATATTTACAACTGACCAGTTATCAATAGTGGAAAAACCTGCTCCATGTTATAAACATACAGGAGAAATGATGAGAACAACTCACGCATGCAGTGGCCCATGTACTGTGTACCAGCGTCGCCGACACCAGGGCAAAACCGCATTGTCCAAGGGTTAATGTGGCCATTGGAAAGGCAGAATTCTCATGATTGAGTTATTATGGGATCTCGGAGAATAACGGCCAACAGCTCTCACAAATTTTCATAGCGTTTCCACCAGGTTTACCTAGATGGGGTAACTTATTACCACTGATTTGATTTACATACTTGAGCACTCCATCATGTCACAATGGACTGGTCACATAGAGAGAGCTGTGCAATGTGCAGTCCGTTGCTTCCATTTCATCCTATATACCACTATCATTACTTGGGGGAAGGGGTTTGAGGCCTAATCAGGATTTTCTCTAGCTTACTACAATACTACTACTAAATACTACTTGGCCAATAATGTGGGATTTTTAGGACCTACATTTACAGCAGACACAATCTAAGTTACTAATTACTGTTTTCTTGTATTCTCCATTCCAGGCTAGACAGAACATTACAAGATATTGTAGCTAAACTGGTTCCTCATGTTGCAGGAGGTGAGTACCCCTTAGGCCTTTCGTTTTTTATTTGTTGGTTCACGGATCCGCCGACTCACTTTTTCCGAAAAGTGGAAAAAAAATCAATCAAGATTTTGTCCTTTTTTATTTCCGCCGACGTACAAATTTGCTACTGCCCTTATTTTTATATCCTCTGATAAAAAAAATCACAATTCTCGACGACTCAGTGGAAAGGCTGAGGTATACAAAAATATATACCGTCGAAGAGTGAAACTTTAGACACGAGGTATCTACCGTAGACATCGCGCATCCATTTTGGACCTTTCAAGGGAGATAATTCTGCAAAGTTGTTGTGGCGCGCTGTCACAAAATGGCGGGATGGATGGCGGGCAGTTTTTACATCTGTGCCGTCGTAAAGAAAGGGGCGGATGTCAAGACTAGATCTTTTCAGCAATGTAACGAGCGGCAGCGATACTGTTGGGGACATCGTCTGCAAATGTATTACGTCGGCTGACACGCTTTCCTCCGTGAAGTCGTCAAAACATGAAGATGGTGCCGTCTCTGAATGTGACCTGTCTACCCCGATGTCAGTGTTGCACTCCTTCCGGAGTAAATTCCTTCAAGTTATCCGATCTGACAAGGACGCCAGACCCAGGTGAGCTGTTCCATTATGATGGATATGGCGAAGAGAAGAGATGCCCTCCTGAATGAAAGGTCACGATCTTCATACATTCGCTTTTTGTAACCCCCAATATTATAGGGGGCCTATATTTCGTGACTTAAGGGCCATGGGTGGTAGCATGTTGTTGATGCCGAATCTTGTGTGTATTTTTCACAGCCGAAAGGACGTCCATTTTTATAAATAAAATGTTCGAAACTTTTGTACAATTACAGTGCTGTAACTTAACGCCTGCCCGCATGCAAATGCACGTGGGGGCATGCACTTTATTATCACTCGCTTGTCTATTATTTAATGGCGGGCATGCACTTGTTTGTCTATCATGTATTGGTCAACAATTCTACCTAAATCATCGTCGTTTACGTTAAGTTTCTCGTTATCGTCGCGCTTGGAGTATGTCGATATTCACCTCCACATAGAAGAGCTCCCATCGTTCTCCGTATCCAAGGATATATTCTCCATGATTCGATTATCTACCACGGATAGCTCAACTGTATACGATCACGTGATAAAAGCCGCTTCGTGGAGAGGGCACGTATTGGCCGCCATTTCCTGCCAGATGCACAAGTTTTTGACGAACTATTCGCCAACAAACAAAACAACAAACACTGGAACATCGTCCGAGCGCAATAGACTATATGACAGAGAAAAACGCAAACGAACCTTCGTGCCTTCATGGCGAGATGAATTTCCGTGGTCGGATGAAATCAAAGGATCAGACGGGCAAAACGTCATTGTGTGTAACTTATGTCGGTCATTATTCAATTTTGATCACCCTCTAAAATAATTAAAAATAAAATAATGAAAAAATAATGATTATCATGATTTGTATAATTATTAACCATTTTATCAACTTCTGTTCCAATAAATTTGATCATCAGCTTAATTTTTGGGGGTAAATTTCTCTTCTTGTGATCAACTTAGAGGATCCACCAACATGGGGAACATGGTAGCCCGCTGAAAACTGTTCATAAATATCAATATGCACATGTACGCTGTATGGTAATCCCTATTGAATCACCCCCAATTGGGGACAGAATTCAATCGACTGTGCTAATAAATTGCATCACCCTCATTGAAATACCGAATAAATAATGGATTATCTGCATGATTTTGAACCATTTTTATCAACTTCCTGTTCTAATAACACACACGTTTCTAGTGTAAAGTTTCACTTCCTGTGATTGAATTATTAGAGGGATTGCCATAGACCTGGGTTACATCTTAAATTTGTAATAAACCAACTCTGTACATCCTACGAGCATCCACAGTGGTTCTAAATCAAACCTCACTATCTGATATTAAGAACTTTTGCCCATCAAGATGTTTTTCTATTCTCCCATTTCTCTGATATACAGAGGAAAGAAAACGAAAAGTAGCCTTTTATGATGAATGGAGAAGGAAGAGGAAAGAGGAGGGAATTGTGGATGATGGCTGGGAGCAGGAGAAGAAAGATAAGAGATTTCCAGGTGCAATCAGAGATGTATGGAGGAAGAGAAGGATACCAGAAGGTGTTCTTGAGAAAGGTATTTTACTCCATCATCATTTGTCCATACCAAACATAGAAGATACACATAATCATGGGCAGAATAAGAACTTGATATAAAAGCTTCTAAGATTGGAGTCGAAGCTGATTCTCTCGGGCTCTCATGTTTGTAAAGTCTGCGAGAGTTGTTGATCGCTCTCCTGGATTTGGGTTATGCGTGAGTAGTGTGACATCGAGTGACCCCTCCCTTCAGAATCTTTCTATTATTTTGCTTTGCCAGTTTCTAGGAAAGTGATTGAAACTCTCCTGTAGAAAAAGTTAAAACCGAGCAACTGTTCTCTCAGACCTGCTGAGAGCAAAGAGTAATTGGATTGATCCCCCCATACCATGAATTAAAGTCTGATTGAAACCTGATTGAATTTAGTCAAACTTGTGTAAACTGACCATGTTTGGGACCAGATTATAGTGTCTGTTTTGACAGGGTTCTGGTTTATCAAGGTTCAAAATACCTTAAAGGTGAAATGCAAAGGTTTTTAGGTTCTTCTTTTCATATTTTATATAGGTTGAATAATGATAGAAATATCAGTCTGTCTACTTCGCCTGGCTTAATTTGAAGTAGTTTGTCTGCTAGAATCTTTTAAAACGCCAGTACTGCAAGCCCAGCTGAATTCCGCTTTGCAAACCGGCATCGCTTATCTTTCCTTGTTTGCGATGTCACGTCAGACCAGCCTCCCGGAGACTGAACGTTACAAGTATTGACGTTCAGCCAGATGGTCTGATGTGACGTCACAAACCAGCGTCAAACAAGGGCAGATAAGCAATGATGATTTCATTTCTGAAATTGGCGGTGCTTGGAATACCACTTTGGAGCATTTTCCTAAACTCACTAGGAGACAAAATACTTCAAATATAATCAAAAGAAGTAAATAGGCTGATTGTTCCAACATAAACTAACCAACGAAGAATATAAGAAGGAAAATATTAAAACCTTTGCATTTCACCTTTAAAGTTCAGTATTGAGACCAAAGATAATGTTGGCATTTGGTCGGTTTACCCAGATATTCACAGGTTACATTGTACATTATTTTATTCTGGTAATGACTATAATTTATCGGTTCTGGGTTGAATTTAATGGTTCCCAGATGGTGGATCCTCACACACTAATTATGTGATACAAGTTTTTCAATCTTGATAACTTAATATCCTACTGACTTTCTAATCCTGTTAAAATATTTTGAATGCGTCACATTTAATTTCACTTCATTCAATTTGCAGAGAAGCCAGTTGTGAAAAAAGCAAAGACTGTCATCAAGAAAGTCAACTTGAAGACCATTATTAAGCCCAAGAAAGTACTGTTACCAACCAAACAGAAAGTGAAAGTCAGGGTGAAGGTGCAGAAGCCACCAAGACCACCTCCTGATCCAACACCACTTGTCTCTTTAGTCCTACAATATGTTGGGTAAGTAGTTTAAGCCTTAAAATTCTTTAAAATATATTTCTCGCCGCGATCCAATGAAAACCCTCTGGGCCTATCAACAGAGTGTAAAAAGGATGGTTTGGCACAGAAGAGGTTGGGAGAGGGGGGACCACCCAGTACATTATGGTAATCCCTCTAATAATTCAATCACAGGAAGTCAAATTTTCCAATATAAAATCTAGAAAGTTGACAAAATGTTTAAATATCATGCATATAATCCATATTCTTCATTATTTCAATGATTTTAGAGATTGTTCAAAACAGTCGATTGAATTTTGTCCCCAAAATTGGAGGTGAAATAATTTTAATAGGGGGATTGACTTATTAGAAGGAGTACCATATCTTTTATCATGCTTATAGGTCGGACAAGGAGATATGAATCATGTCTTTGTCTGTGTGTGTCAGTGTGTCTGTCAGTCCCAATCTTTGGGCACCATAACATCAAAACTCCTTTAATAATTGTTACCAAAGTTGAATAGAATCAATGCATTCAAATATCTAGACAATTATATTTGATTTGTTAAAGTTTGTTCAGTGTATTATAGAACTCGGAATTTATTTTGGAATCGAATGTTTTCAATAACTGAATTGCAGCAGGTGGAGAAAATTTTCATTCATGTTGAATTTACTTTGCTTTTATGTTGTATGTACGTTCATTGTCCTCATGATTCTTCTATGTGCCTGTGCTATTTTTGCAGATCCTCAATGGCAACAGAAGTTGAGGTGAATATGATTAATTGCAACAGCATGGTTCAATCGTCTGGCCTGGAATATTTTGTCAGATATTCATACTGCCAGTAGTTTGCTTCCGCCTTTGTGGTATTGAGCTATCATATTTCATCAGGTGGTAACGTAGATTCCATTTTGTTTTCTAGAATAAATGTTGATGCAGAGTCTTGCTTTCATGTCATAAACCTGTTTATTATAATTAATTTATTGCAGAGTGTTAAGCTACTGTCTTTCTGATCTGCTTCACTGAATATTTGTACTTGTTTGTACCGTATATGTGTACTGATTTTGTTGTAGCCCCTGCTAAAGAAGTTTGTTCGAGTTACATCAAAGGCCAAGGTTTCCAATCTTCTCACATTCCTTCGCAAGAAGCTGGCTTTACCAGGGAATGCTGAGGTAATGTGGTCACTATCTCTGTCAAATATGGATACTCGTGGTAATCTTGAGCCATACATCATGGGAAAATTAACATATGGTTTGGGCTCTGAGAGGGGATCATTCACACCCAACAAATTTCCCTGATACACTTCTTCATTAGAAGAGGGTTTATAAGAGTTCAGGTTACAGGGAGTAATTATAGAAGCTTCGATACCGATATGCACGTATGGGTGCTCAAGTAAAAACACTTTGATCCTTCTGCCAGTCCGGCGACACGCTTTTACAAGCATGACAAGTAGTAAAATAAATCACTTGAAAGGGTTACAAGCATTCACTCTGCCAAGAGTTACAAATATTCCCCTCTATTGCCAAAATATGACAATCTATGTTTGTTCTACAAGGGTGTAATTGACAGTTTGTGCCATTTTGATCCTTTCAAACTCTCACTTGAATAACATTAGAATGAACAAGAAGTTGAGGAAGATAGAAGGATGGGGGTTTTTTTCTCGAAAAATCACTCAGAGAAGTGATGCATCCATTACTTGTCTTCATTGCAGCTGAGTGAAATTCAATTCAATTAAATCGACTTAAAACAAAATTTTGCTGTGCCCTCTCTCCCCAACTCAGTTGAAGTGATGTGTTGGACTAACAGTTGTCCCTGAATAATATCTGGATTACTTATCTAGTTAAAAATAACAAGCTCTTATTAATATTGATATTTAACAGCTGATACAGTAACGTCAAACAAAGAACACCTTTTGTGGACCACATTCTCAAAAATCAGAAAGCAGTAACAGAGGACCTTGTATCTTTAGATGGGTAAATGACCCCAGGTCAGGTGCAATCCAGAAGTGCCAAAATAAAATACTTCCACTACAAGAAATTGTTCAATTTGGCACGAAGTACAAAGTTATATTGTATACTCACAAAAATTTCAAGGCACTCATGATTCTCGAGTAACAGGGCCATGAGGTGATGCATTTGTGCAAAATAGTTGATTCTGAGGTGAAAACAATTCTTATTGTTCTCTGTAAACACATGAAGATGAATGATAACCAAAACCAGATTTGGTCTACGACTACATATTGGAACAGCGAGTATGCTGTATCAAGCTGGTTCTGGTTATCGTTTATCTTCATATGTTTATAGAAAGAATCATGAGGTGTTTTCGCCTCAAAATTGGCGATTTTGCACAAATGCACTACTTCACGGTCCCGTTATTCGAGAATGATGAGAGTCGGTGCCTTGAAACTTTTCTGAGTATACAATATAATATTGTACTTTATTCCAACTGAACAATTTCTTGTACATGTAATCTTTTATCTTTGGCACTTCTGCCGCACCGGTTCTGGGGCCATTTATCCATCTAAACAGACATGGTCCTTTGGTGAAAATGAATGCACCAATCATCTGTAATACTATGTCTTCTCTCCAGCTGTCTGTGCTCTGTGATGATGCTGTAATGGAGCAGGAATACACCCTGGCCTACATCAAGGATACATATTTTGAAGTTGAAGTGAGTTAGCAGCTTATCCTTACCCATATTACAGCAGGTTATTATTTTGTCATAGCCTGCAGCTTCCAGCAATGGCTTCAGTATAGTTCTAGCCTACAGCGGGTAGCAATAATCCACAGCTCTTGATAAAAACGGCTGTTGGATAAAAATTATATATATAAAAAAAAATAAAAAATCCACAGCTGCCGTTATAACCACAGCTGATAGTGATGGATCATAAGCTGAAGGTAGTAGCCCAAAGCTTGTAGTGATAACGAACAGCTGATGTTGATAGCCCACAGCTGATGTTGATAGTCCACAGCTGATAGGATAGTCCACAGCTGATATTTATAGTCCACAGCTAATAGGATAGACCACAGCCGACGTTTAAGGGATAGTCCACAGCTGATATTTATACTCCACAGCTGATAGGGTAGACCACAGCCGACGTTTAAGGGATAGTCCACAGCTGACGTTTATGGTCCACAGCTGATAGGGATAGTCCACAGCTGACATATATATTCCACAGATAGGGATAGTCCACAGCTGACGTTTATAGTCCACAACTGATGGGGTAGTCCGCAGCTGATGCCGATAGTCCACAGCTGATGTAGATAGTCCACAGCTGATATTGATACTCCACAGCTGATATTTATAGTCCACAACTGATAGTGATAGCCAACAGTTGTCGATATTAATAATCTACGATTAACCCACGGCTGATACTAATAGCCAACATTGATAGTGATGGTCTATGATAGCCCGCAGCTTATAGTGATAGCCCACAGCTGATAGTGATAGTCTATGATAGCTCGCAGCTTATAGTGATAGCCCACAGCTGATAGTGATAGTCTATGATAGCCCACAGCTGAAAGTGATAGTCTATGATAGCCCACAGCTTATAGTGATAGCCCACAGCTGATAGTGATAGTCTATGATAGCCCACAGCTGATAGTGATAGTCTATGATAGCCCACAGCTTATAGTGATAGCCCACAGCTGATAGTGATAGTCTATGATAGCCCACAGCTGAAAGTGATAGTCTATGATAGCCCACAGCTTATAGTGATAACCCACAGCTGATAGTGATAGTCTATGATAGCCCACAGCTGATAGTGATAGTCTATGATAGCCCACAGCTGACAGTGATAGCCCACAGCTGAAAATGATAGTCTATGATAGCCCACAGCTTATAGTGATAGCCCACAGCTTATAGTGATAGCCCACAGCTGATAGTGATAGTTCACATCTGATAGTGATAGTCCACAGCTGATGATAATAGCCCCCAGCTGAGAGTGATAGCTAACCTATCATTGGAATTATTTACCAAGTTAAATGGTTATCATCCCTATATCTTGTGAATTACTACCTTGCCATACTTTTATCTCTTAACAGTGAAAGTTGTCAGGTTGACATATATTTAACATGTTTTCCTCTAGTTTGTCAACTGGATCTTCATGGTCCACACAAAGAACGATTTTACCTAATAGGCCTAAATTATGAAGGCTGTGAAGTAAGCTTATGCAGGAAATGCTATTTTATAAACATATTGACACCAAATGCTTCATCAGTGGTATTATACTTGAATTGTTTATTCTGTATTGTAGGATGACTTTTTGCAGCTGACATACTGTGTTGGTGGTGACTTGGAGCCACACTGGATTAGGACAGTACACTGACTCTTGTCTACTCAATATCTCAACTTTTACCATCGGACTCCGACAGTATTACGGCTAGCATACTGTCTGTGTGCAATGTTGGAGAACTGGCTGTTGATGTCTCCTGTTCAGTCAGTCAACATATATTCTCATATTTACAGCTGATTAACTGAATGGGTGTGGACTATAGGCCTTACTGTTGAAGGACAGCCCACTGATACTGACTTTCATACTACTCGGTTAACATATACCTCGGTATTAATGCTGATGTATGGTGCAGGTGCTTCGAGTGTAACTGATTGAGGACAGTCCACTAAATATCATGTATATTGCCTAATTCACCTCGATCAGTCACCAAATACCCTGGGTATCTACTCCTAATGTGCCATATGAGGGCCTTGAATGGCATGTTCAGTGGTGGAGGAGAGTCCATTGATATTACCTTCCTGTTTTGTCTTAAGTTTTACATGAAGTATTACTGCTGAGATACTTTTTGAGTGCTAATGGACGAGAGTGACAGTAAGGACCAGTTCAATCAGTTAACATACACCATTGGTATGCTGATGTTGTGTGCAGATTTCATTACAGCCAAGAATCTACTAAAGCAGCCCCGTGGGCATCCCAGGATTGAGCTGGGATGTCACTGGTAAGAATAGGATTCAGCTCCTCAGGCAGATGTCATAAGAGGCATCTGACTGGGGCACCCATGGGGTTCCCGGGTGTGAAAATGAAAAGGACCCAAATGTTGTGATATGACTGAAATATAGTTGAAGGCAACATTAAATCATACATTGTATTCACTCACTCCACTAAAGCAACCTGCCAAATCTTTAACATCAGTATTCATACTGGCATATTGTGGAGGTGCCCATACCATTCAGGATCAAAGAACTCTCCAGTGATGTCAATAGCTCAGTCTTTCACCTTATACGCAGTATTATTACTGATGATCTGAGTGATGTGCATTGTGATTGTGGTTGCACAATTATGGCCAAAGTGGCAGGGAACAAGCCAATAATTTCAGCTACTGCACCTTTCAACTTCTACCTTAGGTGTTTACTGCTGATGGCTCCCTAGATAAGTTTAGCATAGCGTGCTATGGGACTTAATAAACATGCTGACACGAAGTGCACAAGAAATGAAAATATGTCACAAAATTCCACCCTAATGCACACTAATTTCGAGAAACTGACATGTCGTTTCATTCATGCATCAGCAACAAACACTTAACTGTGTTCAAAATCCAACAGGTCGGAGAGAAAACAGAAGCATGGCGAGTTTTCATCTCAGATTTTTCAAGACTGGTTTTTGAACACGGGCAAGTGTTTGTTGCTATTATCGATGATGCATGATTGAGACGACATGTCAGTTTGTCGAAATCAGCATGCATTGGGATATGTGGGAGTGGAATTTTGTGGCATATTTTCTTTTGTTGTGCATTTTGTGTCAGCAATTTAATCAAGTCCGATAGTAATAGGCACCCGGCACTATGTTAAACTTAGCTAAAGCCTCCCTCCCCCCAAACCTTTGTTCTTTCAGTGAGTCTTTATCGAAGAAAAATGGTGCTAATATCCATCAATAAATAAGTGACCTCTGCACAAGGTAGGCATATCTGACAGGTGTGAGCTATCGCGGGGTGAGGACTCCAATGGGTTAACATCGATTAGTATTTGGAAGGTGGGTCATTTGGCATCCCATTCCTCCATTTCACTGGAAGAGCTGGAAAAGTAGTAAGGTTATAATATCATATGGTGATGGTGGGTTTGATATCTTTTGTCTGCACCACTTGTCTTTCATCCTAATCTCCACTGGAGGAGGGCGTACTATTATGGTAACCACAGTCAGTGTGTAAGTGGAGGACTCTGATTGGGTATGCGAGTGGTGTATTATGTTTACCACAGTATGTGAGTGGTGTATTATGGTTACCACAGTGTGTAAGTGGAGTACTCGGATTGTGTATGTGAGTGGTGTATTATGGTTACCACAGTGTGTAAGTGGAGGACTCTGATTGGGTATGCGAGTGGTGTATTATGTTTACCACAGTATGTGAGTGGTGTATTATGGTTACCACAGTGTGTAAGTGGAGTACTCGGATTGTGTATGTGAGTGGTGTATTATGGTTACCACAGTGTGTAAGTGGAGGACTCTGATTGGGTATGCGAGTGGTGTATTATGTTTACCACAGTATGTGAGTGGTGTATTATGGTTACCACAGTGTGTAAGTGGAGTACTCGGATTGTGTATGTGAGTGGTGTATTATGGTTACCACAGTGTGTAAGTGGAGGACTCTGATTGGGTATGCGAGTGGTGTATTATGTTTACCACAGTATGTGAGTGGTGTATTATGGTTACCACAGTGTGTAAGTGGAGTACTCGGATTGTGTATGTGAGTGGTGTATTATGGTTACCACAGTGTGTAAGTGGAGGACTCTGATTGGGTATGCGAGTGGTGTATTATGTTTACCACAGTATGTGAGTGGTGTATTATGGTTACCACAGTGTGTAAGTGGAGTACTCGGATTGTGTATGTGAGTGGTGTATTATGGTTACCACAGTGTGTAAGTGGAGTATATGGATTGTGGGGTTCCTGTGTGTGAAAAGGATTAGAACCCCACCCATGGGGTCCCAGGTGTTGAAAGGAATAGGACCCTACCTGTGTGGTTTCCGGGTATGAAAAGAAATAGGAACCAAACGTCATGATGTGACTGAAATAGTTTTGAAAGCGAAGTTAAATCATATTCACTACACTGGTGTATTATGGTTACCGCAGTGTTTAAGTGGAGTATTTGTATTGTGTTTGTGAGTGGTGTATTATGGTTACCACAGTGTGTAAGTGGTGTTTTGATCATGTATGTGAGTGTTGTGTTATGGTTACCAAAGTGTGTAAGTGGAATACTCGGAGAACTGGTGTATATTCTGATTACTAAAAACTATGTGAGGGTTTTTCCTTGTGACTCTTGAATGTTTCAGTGTGGCGTTACATGATCATCACTACATGTGAGTTATAGTTAACATGTGACACTCTGTGAAACACCTGTGTCCAGTATAATTATTAATATTTAGTATGCAACAATTTGTCTGGAAAACATGTGGCCAGTACATTTCTTCTTTAGTATGTGATTTTGTCTGGAAAACATGTTTTGGTACATTTATTATTTTCCATTGTGTATTTCCCTTAAATATGTAAATCCATATGTAAAGTCTGTGATACCGGATCTATTTGTTATAAACAGTTTGCTTATTATCGTTTTGTAGTAATTGTTTATGCTGTTGTTTGAAACTATAAGGTAGATGGTACTGGTTTATTCATCATTTCCTGTTTGGACTTGGAAAGTAAAGAAAAAGTAATACTTGGAAAGTAATTCTTGGAAAGTAAAGGGAAAGTAAATGTCCTGTTTATTCCAAGTGCAGAATAAAATTGCTCAAGCTTCCACAATATTTTTGTCTCCTGTCTTGATGCCATCATTATATGGAGGAGAAGAAGTAGATCCTATTTTATCGCTGGTGGGCACGGGTTCCTGTTGCTTCAGTGCATTTTGCTGAGAAGCAACAGGAACTTGATAATGTGATGTCTAGCACTGTAATATGAATTGTCTTTGTTGTACCATGTATTCCTGTCTGTGTCTTGTGTGCTCCATGTGTTTTGGGTAGATGGAGGGTGTCTGGTTCCATGCTTCTTTAAGGTAGCTCCCTGGTTACAAGAATGGCTGTTCTGCGCAGCTTTTTGCGCATAGCAATTACCTCCCTTGTAATCGTACTCTTGTGCGCGAATGGATAGAATGAGTTACTGTGACATGCTGCGTTTACTAAGCATCCCTTGTGATGTCATGATGTCGAATAGCAAACTCTTTGTTGGCGTGGCATTTGTCGATGTCATGACCTTGCATTGTTGCGACTTCATGCAAAATGGCGGGAAAAAGTGTGGGAGTAAATACATTCGTAGCCCTATTCATGCCCTTTTTTGGATGGTGACCTACCTTATATTTGAGTTATTGAAAAACTACATACTTCAAGGAATACATAGTCAAAAAATGAGAAAATTGACATGACTTTTGAATATTCTGAAAACAATTATGTCTCAAGTACTGGGTGTTTTACATAGTAATCACATTGTACCAATTTGCCACAGGTACACGTTATACAAGCTGAAAATTAGAAAAAATTAATACGCTATGCCCCAATTTTTATATCATTTTCTGATATAGGATGGACTTCCTGAGCTATACAAAAAATATGAGAAAAATGACATGACTTTGCATCTAAACCAGGGAGCCACCTTAAGGATTTCTTCTTTGAAATAGCTGGAACGCAACATGGCTGGCTGGTGCTTAGTTGGTTCATCGCGATATGCAGGCATGGGAATTTTCTTCAATAGGCTGATTTCAGACTTTTTCATCAAAAGTTTGAAAAATAAAAAGTTTGTCAGTTCTGTCTGAAATGCCCAAAATGCCATATTCCTGGTAGGGGGTGGAAAATTTCAGATTTTTTAAAGCAGATTTCACTCTTTTTGAGTGGTAACAATCCCCATGCCTGGATATGACCGATATAATGCTGAAAGCAACGTTAAATACTATTCACTCACTCCTATTTAATCAAGGTCAACTTCTAGTTATTGCAGTATCTCGAGAGATCATATGGCTCGGTTCTTCAAATTTACACTGCAGTATGCAATTGGGGATTAATTAGAAACCTATTCAAGTTGACCAATCTTGACCTGTTTCATCAAGGTCAAATTCTAGTTGATACAATATTTATTAAAGGGTATCAGTTGGGCATACGCTGTTGTACATTGAAGCCCATGCATAAGGCTCTTGTTTGCACCTGCGATTTGCTGATTCCAAACCGCCGTAGTTTTATGACAACGCTAAAAGCTACGACCACAGGAACCAAACAGGTTATCTGAAATATGGAACAGAAAGATAAGAATTAAGTCCATCTGGGCTGATCCTCGATTATGACCGTAGAGTAAGAACGTATGACCTCCCAACAGATGATTAGTACAGAATGTGACGTGTTCTCCCTGCTGATTGTAGAAATCTTTGTAGGTCTATTTTTTGGGCAATTAATACTTCAAAAAGCTGCCTGGTTCTGCAATTACAGCATAAAACATTTGGTAAAGTATCTCTAGTTGACAACTACGAATATGTGCCGTTTCTGTCTGATTGCCATTGTCATTGCGGCCACAACAACATGCATGTGGGCATTTATGCTGGATGACCCATGTACCTTTTTGCCACATAGGTATGTAATTGGGGATATTGATTTTCACGGAGATATTAATTTTGATAAAAAGAATTTTTGTCAGTCGAAGGACGTTTAGCCCCTTGCTGATCAGCATCTCGATAAAGTGTTGGAGTGAGACTTGTGTTTGCTGTTCTAGTAAGACTGCTACATCTGAGCCTAAAGTTAGCCAGATACAATGGAGCCATTTACTGGATTGTGATATCTAGAAACAAATTTCTTTACAAAAAACCTTTCGACAAGTTAAATATAGGTTAAATTTTAATGTAATATCCTCGAATCTCGCAACCTTGTTTAACGATGCTCATTGTGAGTGGTTCTAACAGGCAAATTCGCAACGAGGACCAGCAATTACATGATCCCGGATAAACCCCCAACTTGTTACAGAAAAATACAGACATTTTACTATTCGTTTCCCGTAATGAGATTCTGGTTATGGCCGATCTTCATGTTTACAGAGATACAAAAAGCGTTTTCAGCTCAAAATCAGCAATATTTCACAAATACACGACTTCATTGTCCTGTTATTCGAGAATCATGAGACTCCCTGAAGTAATGTACTTAATGTCAGTCAAAATATTGGTACATCGGTAATATTTTATATTTGGTATTTCAACCCAAGTTTTAATAAATTTATATCCTATCAATGTTCCACAATAATATATCTCGCTTACTTACTTCAATTGAAGTTGGTGTTCAATGCGCCCATGTCATGAATATTTAACAACAGTCTTGTGCACTGTCCTCCATGTTTTATAGGGTGGATGGACGGTGTCTGATTCCATGCTGCTTCAAAGATTTGTTCTTTGAAGTAGCAGGAACAAAACTGGATTGGGTGGTGCTTAGTAGTTGGTTCGTCGTGATATAGCTGAAATATTGTTGAAAGCGACGTTAAATTCTATTCACTCACTCACACGCTATTTGACAACATTATGATCAAAGCCGCATCTGGAATAATCCACTTGTAGTCTGATAGCGGGGATAGGATCTCCGTCTCCATTTCACCAAGGTTGATGTGAAAGACCAGTTCATGTGTCTACCCTGCATTATGACACCACATTGGCTTGACCGCGGCAACATCGAAGGATATCCCACAAGCGTGGAGACCGCTTCGACTGAGGCATCCAAATATCCGCTACCTTGATGTCCCCCTCAAGCCACTATGAAGAGATATCGGCATTGGCCAACGCTCACGTCAATTGCAAGCCATCGTACAGCGATATATCCAAAATGGAGAGCAGGAAGGATTTAATTTTAATTAGATGTTGCACTTCAACCGCACCTCAAGGTGGCGAAATCCGCGGCAAACCGAAAAAATATACAACTTGGCAACTCCGTTTACCAACTGATGTTTTAATGAATACCACACTTGTAATGTATTTGTGTGTGCGAGATTGATTAGTTTCAAGGCAGCAGAGGACGTTCATTTCTGGAGGTTGAATGTTTTTTTAAATTTCAGTATTTTTTCATCAGGTTAAGATAAGATGATCCATGAAAACGGAGTCACCATATTGTCAAAAAAATATGGCAGCCAAATGCATCATAACACTGAATACATAGGAAGATTTGCTTTTTCTCTTGATAATCAAACTTTTCAAGGTCAAATTTTCCCCATTTTGCTATATAACACTAAACACATATAGTTCTTCTTCAATATGTACGTAATAAAACAGGAAGACACCATACTTGCTTAGAAAATATTAGCAGAAAAACAGATGAACAGCCTTTCCAGTCTGAGTCCTATTTCCAGGAGGGGTGGGGGCGGGTAGTCTGGGTAGGGAATATTATTTGGAGATTCATTTATTAGCCATTCACAAGTTTCCTTTTTGTTGAAATTGACTACGAGTGAATTTTGGGGATGTCAGAGGCATAATTTTCAACCTCGAGAGCACTTTATGCCTTCCAACGGTTGAATCTAAAATGCCAACTTTTTGGTCAGTCCTATCACACCATCGAACCACCAGTTAAACGCAGATGGTTCTGTTGTGTCTTTTGTTACTTTATATCTCATTTTGAGATGTCTGTGTACTTTTGCTTAGGAAATTCAGTTCGACAAATCACCATGTTGTAGCCCCATAAGAGCAGGGAAATGAACGCACTCTACTCCCTTAAGAAACTCAGAGAAGAATATCTATGCTCTTATGTCCTGTTTTTTTAATGTTATACATGTAGAATGGGAATGTGATTGGCGAAGGATGATTGCTGGAATACTGCAACAGTTTAATGCTGTTTGATAAGGTTCAGCAATATGCATTAATTAAATCTATCAATAATGACTTGTCTTGGCTGACTGGAAGTCGGAATTAAATATGTCCAGACCAGACCAGTGTCTCCCGACGGTTGTTCAAGTATCTACATTGTACAGTTTGTTTAGCATAATGTTGTGTAATATTCTCGGCAACTAGTGGACGTTATATGTCCTTTGAACTCTCCTCTATAATCCGTCTCTGCAACCACAATAAGAACCTGTTAATGGCCAACGGTGTTACTTGTATGCTAAAGTTCCTGGCCAATGCCCTTTCCGACTTTCTGCTGTATCAAGGCAATCAAACCGGTCCGATGGTTACATGTATCCTGACTCAGTTTTACTGTGACGGCCATCGGACTAAAAACGTTCCCGGCCCCCATTGGGCGGTGGATACCATTTGGATCACCCCATGATCCCAGCTCTCCTGACATAGTTCCAGGACCTTTCCACTAAAACTGTGATCCTTCAATGTCGACATGAAGACGTACATAGACTATAGCATGTAAAATGTATGTTTCATGTTCCCGGTCTCCATTGGTCGTTAACTGTCTTTTAAAAAAAAAATCTGTTTTTGCCCAAAACAGCAGAATACCTCTTCAGATTATCAGCAAGGTTTCAACAGAAAAGAACGCATCTTTTGTGGTGGCAAATATCATCAAAGGGAAACTTACCCAGCTAAGGGAAATAATTGCAATTACTGTCAAAAACAGGATCATTTCCACAAAGCATGTATTAAGCTGAAAAAAACAGAGAAACTGTAAGAAATGTGGTATGAGAAAGTGCTTTTTTCCAAGTTCCCACAAATGCCGATTATTTTGATAAAGAAGACGACTGTTACAATGATCGGACGAATATGCACACTCTTAAAGCGATGAGTGAAAAAGGTCACTGAAATAAAATGAAAATGGTGTAAATGAGTACACCCTTAGCGCAGAGATTGAAAAGTCACCAAAAGTGAAACATTCACAATTTTGACACAAACAGTCTGATTGACACTGGTGCTTCTTTGTTCATTCTCGTTGAGCGTAGCTATGAAAACATACGCAAGCCGCAACTGACTAAAGAGACTAAACTGTGTTTGTATCCATATGGTGAAGGTCAGCCTCCATAATAGGGTTCATACGCCTTCTGGAAATTCCTTAAAACTCATGGAAGCTAATTGCTAAGCTGAAAAGTCCTGAAAAATGTTTAAAAATGAGGTTAAACTTCAGGAAAACCCCTGAAAGAACTACACTTTGGTCTTCTGAGAGAACCAGCGATCTGATGCCATGCGTTACTTTGCCAAAATTTGTTCCTGAACTTCATTAATTTGTTCACCGTTGTTGCGAGTTATTGTACTAAAAACTCCTGAAAAATTATAATTATTGACCTGAAAAGTCCTGGAAAACTCCTCGACTTTTTTCCTGTTGTAAGTGTATGAACCCTAATATGTTAAGTCGATGCGGATCGATGTGACTTGGTGGTAGAAACAACACAATGGTTACAGTGCTATAGTATTCATGTAGTGCAGGGTAATCATTCTTGCTTAGATATATACACCTGGAAAAAAGTTAAGCACCCCCTAATATAATTACACATCAATGTTAAGGTTTAGCCTGCGTCTGGTGGTAGGTATGATGATAATGATGATCCAACAAATGGTGCCGAACGTCCTTCATGGAAAAATGTCGTGGGAAGCATGTGGAAAAGGGAACCCACGAATTTCCCCAAATGCAGTTTGTGCACGCCCCATATTTTTGTCCCCCGCCGCAACGCGGCCGGGGACTTTAAAATGGTTCTTGCTTCTATGTGTCCGTGCATGCACGGACATGTCCGTAAGCAATAACTTCTAAATGCTTTGTCGGATTCCTCCGAAATTTTTCATCTGCATTCTTTGCGACAAGACGTCTCTTGGTATTATGTTTCAGCAAGATCCGCCTGTAGGTGGCGCCACTGGGGTCTTGCTTCTATGTGTCCGTGCATGCACGGACATGTCCGTGCAAATACTTCGTAAACAATAACTTCTAAATGCTTTCTCGGATTCCTCCGAAATTTGGCATCTGCATTCTTTGCGACAAGACGTCTCTTGGTATTACGTTTCAGCAAGATCCGCCTGTAGGTGGCGCCACTGGGGTCTTGCTTCTATGTGTCCGTGCATGCACGGACATGTCCGTGCAAATACTTCGCAAGCAATAACTTCTAAATGCTTTCTCGGATTCCTCCGAAATTTGGCATCTGCATTCTTTGCGACAAGACGTCTCTTGGTATTATGTTTCAGCAAGATCCGCCTGTAGGTGGCGCCACTGGATCTTGTTCCAATCTTTAGTGCATGTCCGTACAAATACTTCGTAAGCGATAACTCCTAAATGCTTTGTCGGATTCCTCCGAAATTTGGCATTTGCATTCTTTGCGACAAGACGTCTGTTGGTATTTCGTTTCAGCAAGATCCGCTGTAGGTGGCGCCACTGGGTCTTGTTCCGATCTTTAGTGCATGTCCGTGGATGTCCGTGCAAATTCTGCGTAAGCGATAACTCCTAAATGCTTTGTCGGATTCCTCCGAAATTTGGCATCTGCATTCTTTGCGACAAGACGTCGCTGGTATTACGTTTCAGCAAGATCCGCCTGTAGGTGGCGCCACTGGGTCTTGTTCCAATCTATAATGCATGTCCGTTCATGTTTGTTCAAATCCTTCGCGAGCGATAACTTTCGAACAATTTGTCGGATTTCTTCGAAATTTGGTAAATGCATTCCCTGCGACAAAACACCGTTGGTGATGCGTTTCAGCAAAATCCACCCGGAGGTGGCGCCACTAGAGTTCATTCCATTA
The DNA here is from genome assembly GCA_036873755.1 of Hanleya hanleyi. Lineage (NCBI taxonomy): Eukaryota > Metazoa > Mollusca > Polyplacophora > Lepidopleurida > Hanleyidae > Hanleya > Hanleya hanleyi. Next base: position 60,910 of record JAVTVY010026573.1, on the reverse strand, counting down.
TTCCATGCTGCAAGTGATAACTTAGAAACACTTGGTCGAATTTCTTTGAAATATCCTACATATGTACCTGTCTGGGTAACATGAGAAACGTTGCGGCTCATCGGATTCTTCTCAAATTTGGCATGCATTTACCATGCCAGGAGCTGTTGCTTGGGATTGCCTTTCGCTCACTTGCACTCACAGGTGGCGCCACCTGGTGGCAACATCACAAATTTGTTTCCGGGTAATAACTTGAGAACTGACCATCGGATTCTTCTCAAATTTTGTATGAATGTACCGTGACATAAGATGTCGCTTGATAATGCATTTCACTGACTTGCGCCTAGAGGTGGCGTCACCTGGTGTCAAAATCTAAATTTGGTTTCTGGGCAATAACTTGAGGACCCTCATCGGATTCTTCTCAAATTTGGTATGCAGATGTCCCCACGATACCATGTTCCTTGGGATTGTATTTTTCCCGCTTCTGCCTACAGGTGGCGTCTCCTGGTGGAAAAATTTGTTTCCGGGCAATAATTTGGCAACTGCTCATCAGATTATTCTCAAATTTTGTATTCATATGTGACCCGCCCCAAATAACATGAACACCGGTGGGCATCTAGTACCGGCAATAACTTGAGGACCCCTCTTCAGAGTCTCAAAGTTCATATGCCGATACCATGACATGAGATGTCATTTGGGATTGTGTTTTGCCTGCTTGCACCTACAGGTGGTGACTCCTTGTGGCAAAGTCTAAATTTGGTTTCTGGGCAATAGGTTGAGGATGCCTTCATATTCTTGTCAAATTTAGTTTGCAGATAATATGCCATGAGTTGTCTCTTGGGGTTGCATTTCGGTTACATAATTTTCATGCTACATGGTAAAGGAAATATATTACAGTAGCAATCAACATTCAGTCAGCCATTCGGAGTTGATCTCAAAACCTGGGAAGGTGGAAAGACCCCTCTGCTTCTTACGCCTGTGAATTAGCTGTTGCCATCCTCATGAATATCTTCTGAAACCGACAGCGCTTATAAATATTGCTGCCATTTTGGCGGGGGACCTAGCATCCTCTGGTTGCTTGTGGTATTTAATGTGCATGAGTTGCAATATTCAATCATTATCTGTCACCATGGCACGAAGAAGGATATTAGAGGCACAGAGATGGCAAATTTTTGATATGCATTCAACCGGTATGTCCTTTAAAGCAATTGGTCGTCAACACAGTTTTCAGCCGTCTGGTGAGGAATCACAGGCAAACCAATGAGGTGAAGGACCGTCCACGTTCCGGACGACCCCCGGGTGACATCACAACGTCAAGACAGGGCACTTCTGAGGCTAATTCGACGAGATCCATTCCCCACAAGTACTGTTCTGAAGAACCTCTGGTTACCAAATCGTCGTTTCTCCAGAAAAGGCCAGGAATCGCTTAAGAAGTGCCAGGTATCGGTCCATAAGGGTCATCAAACGTCCTCTCCTGAGTGATCATCACCAATGAGTAGATTTGGTTTGGTGTATAGCACGACACCGCTGGAATCTGAGAAGTGGGCGAAGAATTCATTGGTCGGGTTAAAGTCGGTTCCTTCTTCATGTAACCGAAGGATGCGTGAGAGTTTGAGGGCAGCCAAATACAGCCTATACACCAAGAACATCAAACCGACAATTGTCTTTGGTAGGGGTTCAGTAATGGTGTGGGGTTGTGTCTCTCATGGCTGTAAGCTTGACATGGTAACAATACGTGGGAATCTGAATGGCGATCAGTACATCCGGGATGTCCTTGACCCAGTTGTTGTCCCCCATTTTGATAATCATCCTCTTGCTGCCAGGCCTGTGTTTATGGAAGACAACGCTAGACCGTACCATTCTCGTGCAGTGACAGCATTCATTCAGAACAATGCAGTGACTCATCTTCCTCGGCTCGCCAAAATCTGCGTGAGTTGGAAGCAGCTTTGCACCAGGAATGGCGACAGTTTCCCATGCAACGGATACGACGATTGACTGGGGGATGCGACGCCGGGTAGAGGCAGTTATCCAAGCACGTGTAGGATACACCAGATATTGAATTGGAAAACTTTCCCTTGTTACAAATGACTTTTTTTATCCATTCATATCCAAACCTTGTTGCCTGGTTGACTCTCCAGCTCCATACTTGTAACGGGTATCATTTTGAGCTCAAACAGTTACTTTTTTGGTACGCCAGTGCTATCATTAAAATGATAAAGAAAACTGTCATTATTGTGTTTTCTTGTAGCCAGAACATGACCTCACATGATAGCATGCAATTTTACAACTTACTGTGCGTGTACATCTCTGATATCGACCAATACTTATACCTTTGTAAATGTTCATGGAGATGATTAACATTTTTCCAGGTGTATAGTTCAGCACAAGAGCTATAGGCCTGTTTAGGACACTGAACAACGTCGAATGCCCAACAACGAAATACCCAAACCTTTCAATAGCCTTGGAAAGTAGATGAGTAAAGAGACTGTATGATGATAATTTGACTGGGCACCATCCTCACCTTTCACCATTTACAATCCATTTAAAAGGAAAGTATGGACAAATGGACACTGTGATAAAACCACATGGATGAAACCGGTAGCCCGAAGACTTCGCAGAACGCCTTCCTACGCGAGACAGAAAGTTGGACAGGAAATCCAAAGGTCATTAGAAATAGGACATTATTAAACAATTGGAAGGGGTACCAATAACATGAGTGTCTCCAATTGTGACTTCTCCAATGAAAGTCCATGGGTACTACTCGCGTGTGCATGGACATGCGCTCGGCCAACACAGATGTCAATCGTTGAAGAGATCGTTACGGATCTTAACGGAGCCAACGTGTTTACTAAGCTGGATTTTCCCGTAGGATACCATCAGTTAGAAATGCATCCTGATTTCCGGTATATCACTACATTCAATACATTCAGTACTCATGCTTTGTGTGTTTATATGTATTCCTGATGATGGCCTAAACAAGTGCTGAAATATGGAATTATATATCAAAATGACATCCTTATTCGGAGTTGCAATCATTCTAGTTCAGTACTCATCTTGGGCTTTTCAGGTACAAACGGTTAAATTCTGGCATCTCATCTGCCTCAGAGATTTTTTTTTAAGAAATGCACTTCTTGTCATTACGCCAGCATCGTTTTCCGTTTTTTAATTGCAAGGAAAAGAAGTATGTTAACCGCTTAACCACATGATTAACCACATGATTAATGCGTTCTTTCGGAAAATAGCTACACAACCAATGATTCCAACAGACGAAGAAGAAGAAGAAGAAGAAGAAGAGAACGCAGAACAAGAACAAGAACAGGAAGAAGAGAAAGCAGAAGAAAAAGAAGAGATGATCATACAATTATGGACGCGGAAATTCTTTAATACTAGGAATTAGACTTGATATATCAGCCTAGCGGCAGTGTTCAAATAATTTATTATCAGACACGGAACATCAATGACGTCAAATCCATTTGGGTTTTGAAATGCTTGAGTGTCCTATGTATCTGTGTCCTATGTATCTGTGTCCTATGTATCTGTGCCATCCCTACCGCCATAGTAGGAGGAATGACGCAACTTCTGGGAGAAAACATCACTCTACACACAGTTGTTGGGAATGTTCTGATTGGCTCGTCGCGGGTTTGTAGATGAAATTTGTATCTCGAACTTGAATGCTTTCGGTGGTCCAAGGCTAATTCGAAGTGTGAACGGAGAAGTCGACTTGTGTCTGAAGATGAAACACACAACGATGTCTTGTAAATAATGTAGGTATTGTAGTGGTATTGAACATTGTTCTAATTAACATGTGATGGAGCGCCACTATCCGCCATCATATAATTCAGATTTCCATTTGTTGCAGTATCCCGATGCGGGAAGAAGTGCTCGATGTCTATCCCCCAAAGAACTGTACAGAGGGCAGAATCTGGTGGGATGCACCTCAGGGTACACTGAGGGTTCACTTCAAAATTGTCGACTACACAAAATCTTTTTCTGTCTGCTTCCCCACAGAGAGCTTCTTGTATATTCATGAAATGTACGATGTTTCAAACATGAAGCTACTTCCTGTTCCCCAAAAAGGTATGAAAATGTTAATGTTATTTCGTAATATAGACCGTCCAATTATTGCTTCTAGGACAAGTACTCTATTCGCGGTTTAGGTAGTTGCTAAAATAAAATTCGCCAGTTCCACGGACTGCCTTCATAATATATTAATCTGGATATAATTATTTATTCTAAATGCTTTACAGGCTATATCTCGCATGACAATGTGTTTTAGCCACATTTACTCATAGGAGACGCCAGATAGCGACTATACTTGAAAGCCTCACGTGCAAGCTTATCGATATGTCACCGTGTTATATGGGAGAAATGTGTGTGTTACCGTGCAGCATTGAACATAAACGTATAAAAACACAGCAGAAGTATGGCATAAAGATATTTATTCATTTTTATCTCCTATGATAACCATTTTTCCATCTGGATCTCGTTCTTTTGGGCAGTTTACCAGAAGAAAATTACTCCGAAAAGCTTCTCTTCTTTCATATGCGGCTCATACGGGAGGGTCTATAGGTACATGGTTTCATGGTTTAGGAACTTTCCATACCTGGTGGTCAATCATTCATTTGGCTGATGCTTGGGGGCCGTTCTTCTTTAACGAGAAATTGTTCCATTGGGGTTATGTACATGTACTATATAGTGATATCAGCTCTTGTCAAATCTTCCACCATATGTTACAACATTGCATATATATTATTTGCATTCAAACACCTAATGATCCCGATCTTGTGAAAAAACGCGAGTCAAACAGATTGACAACAATCTAACATAGTTTAACTGTTTCGCGTTTCTTCGTGATTGATCGTATTTGCTTGTAACCGTTTATCCCAGTCCTGATAATTTTATAAAATGATTAAAAGATAATTGATTTCTTTTTCAGGTGAGTACACATGCGCGACTCAGGTTTATGGACAGGTCGCAATGGAGCTACGGGCGGACACGGATCATTTGTATTATATGACATTGATACCGTATCAGATTCGGATAGCATCATATTGATTCTTGATTTTTTATTAAACCAAATAGCTTTCCACGAGATCGAATAAAGTCACAATAATCATTACAAACTAAGTTCTAATATTCGCTCACTGCGGCCTGGGAAATAGAAGATATGCGCACACAGCAACAGCGGCTTACTCACGTACGCTACAGGAAAACGTTCCTGAAGAAGTATCGCTCCCTTCCTCACATCCGAAGCGTCAGACTGTAAGGTGACGATCTTCTAAAAAAGGGGCAATATTAAATCGGCGATTGCGGGAGGTTTGTACTCCAAGCAAGATTTCATTGTCTTTGCTTGGGATAAATTTCCGGTAGTAACTCGCCGAACTTAAAAATGGACGCACTTCATTTTTGGCTACTACTTGTCTTCGCCTTGTCAGGGCCACAAACTATAATTACCCTTGAAATTCATAACTTCTGATTCAAGTAAACATTTGGATGGACGAACAACCATAATAATATTACCCGCTTCAACTGTTTGGCATTCGTGAATGTGGTCAATGTAATTGATGGCGAATTTCACACCCTACAAAAGTTTACTCGTCGTTTGCCTATACGAGGCAGGAGATTCTAGGACGTTTCCTCTATGAACATTTCCCCACTTGGATAACTCCTCTTTCAATCCTAAGCCGCCAGAACATTTTCCCACCTGGCCATTTCCATTCCAGAGCACAACCCTATATAGTTTGATAACAGTGAGTTTGAATATGGAAATATTCCTTGTAGTTAATGTAATTTCATTAGTATAACATAACAGAGGCAGCTAAGTTTTATTTAATGAGTTCAACGCTGCTTCTGAATAATAGATAGTACAGTGGTACAGTGGTGATTAAACAATGGTTAGTGGACAGACAACGGATGTCTCAGATGCTCGAATATCATTTTAAACTTCATCGTTATTGAATGGCTTGTTTATTTGATAAATATGTTCATTATGAACTTTATACAATATTAAAAATTTATGAGCTACTTGAAAATAAACTAGTAGATATGAAAATAGTGACGAAAACATATTTGTTTTCAAAATCTTTTCATATTAGTAATGGGGATGATGAGGATATCTATTAGTAGGGAATATTTCAGAAGGGTAAATTTCTGTACGCCGACTAGTTCATTGGCTAACCCAAACGGCATGGTCTCAAATTGGCAGACACCGTCAGGTGTGATGAATGACGTTTTCTGCTTAGCGAGGGAAACATTACATTATTTTAATAAAGTGACAACTATTGGATACGAGCGGCAGGCCCGACATTCAGTGACCAGCCGTCATTTATAAAGGACTTTCGCGTCCACAATCGAACGTTAGGCGTCTGATCCGACATTCAGTATTAAGCTGTCGTCCACAAATTAATTTCCACTTCAAGACCTTTTCCGTATTACGATATTAAAAAAGAAGACCAATACTATTACCAAATTTCAAGTAGGCAAATTTTTGTTAATGATGCGTGCAAGACATCATGACGTTCGCACCGTCAAATCCGTATCACTGATTCTTTAACCCAAATGATTTATCTAGAGTATATTCTATTCCAGGCACGCTTTGATTGTGTCTCTTCATATGAACATCATAAAGATCATACTTACACGATGTTCACACGATCACTAGCCCCGGGGAGAGCGGAATTAGACACAAGATACGAAAGGTATCGCCAATACACTACGATCGCACTTTGCTATCAGTGTGTGATATTCATCTGAGAATTCATCAACCCATTTGAGAAACGCTGAGTAGAGGCACTTAGTCATGTAACCTTGTCGATTTAGTTTCTGCAAAAATGCTTGTGATGTTTGCAATCGCCATATTTTTTCACAAGATCTAAGAAATGAATCCATGAAAAACCTAATAATGAACCTAACGCACTCCAAAAATCTACTCCAACTACTAAAACATCTTTACAGTAAAATCCTCCAAAATACCTCGAACCGCAAAACACATTTCACCACATCCTTGGAAAAGAACGTGATAAACCACTCCCGTGCATCACACGTCTGACCTTAAGTTTCCTCTTCCTCCACCTTAATGTCTATTCGGTTAAAATTAAGAGCTTGTCTCATGATGCCCAATTACCGGGATGGAGCCCCATTGTGAGCCTCACAGTTCGTTCTAAATGGTCGCACTCAGTTGCCATGGTGGCCGATGCGAACTATACAGATAATAATATGGATAAGCCTACGTGACACAGCAGAGGTAAGTAAACGGGTAAGATACAAATGAATGTGACAGATACGATCAATACTGAGTACAAAACGTCAATCTCACAGTTTTTATGAGACATTAAAATAACTCACAAAATCTACAGAATACAGACGCAGAATTTCACACAGTTTGAAGATACGTTTACAGATGCACAGTAATCCAGACGACACTCAACATAAATCAAACATAAAATGGCAACATGACTGAAGCTCTGAAGGTTAAGCGCTGTAATGTGATAGAGATCCTAAATCCCTGTTTAATCCCTTGTCCTTACTTTCAATTTTGGTGATTTTTTTCCGGTCTTCATTTTCTCGTTTGAATCTATTTCAAAACCTTTATTTATCAAATCAGGGCCTGATGAAAAAACAAATCAAGACAGCTGTGTTCACACTATTTAAAATTACTTTCAGAGTTAATTTGCGGGGTCATGTTGGTTTTCCATACGATTTTTTGAATTTATCGCTATTATTTCACAAAATCACTAACAAATTATCTACCGACTTTCTGGGCAATACAGAAGATAATTCAAGTTAAGCTATCCCAATTTTCATCTCGTTTCGCTCCGTTTCATTGAGAAATATAAATGCATTATATCCATGAGTTTTAGGTGATTATGCTAACGCGGAGAAAGAGAGCAAATATGAGCCTGCGCTTGGAACCATCTAAAGGATTCAGCTTAACTCAAGTTTTTATCACTTTATAATATCTAGAAATGTCAAGAGTATGTTTGCAAATCATTGCCGAAGGTGGACGTATTGTCTAGATATAGATAAGCGTCATCTGATGATGGAAAAGCCACCGACTGGATTGGGAAGTTGTTTTTGACATGTCATTTTGCCTCCTCAATCGGTTTCGGTCACCTGCTCATGTTGTCGAATCGTAGTTCGTTAACATTCATGTAGGCTTGTGTTCATATCACCAAAATTTGTTTGTTCACCGTTGTTGCGAGTTATTGTGCTAAAAGCTCCTGGAAAATTAGAATTATTGACCTGGAAAGTTCTGGAAAACTCCTGGAATTTTTTCCTGCTGCAAGTGTATGAACCCTAAGATGTTAGGTCGATGTGGATCGATGTGACTTGGTGGTAGAAACAACACAATGGTTACAGTGTCATAGTTTTCATGTAGTGCAGGGTAATCATCCTTGCTTAGATATAGTTCAGCACAAGAGCTAGGCCTGGTTAGGACACTGAACAACGTACCTGGACCTTTTTGATGATTCAGATGAGTTCTCGAGTCGTTGCGCCTATTAAACAATCTGGTATATTTCATCCCCAGCGGTTGCTTTAATTAGCACTGTGAAGCCTGTGGTTTTCTCTTTGACACCCGATGTCGATTTCAGTCTGACATCAAAGGTAGTCTGGTCGGCGAGGAAATTCAAACCAGTCAAAACTTAAACCTCGCTGCGGATTGGCCTGATGAGCTGCTTCAGCGTGCTTACTGATTGGTTCGGTTTAGTGAAAACCCCTCGAGCTATTTATATCCAGAACCGCTATCGGTAACTAACCAAGCCAGTGTATCGATCGTATACCTATCGATTGATACACTGGCTCGCGAGAATTTGAACAACGTCGAGTGCCCAACAACGAAATACCCAAACCTTTTCAATAGCCTTGGAAAGTAGATGAGTAAAGAGACTGTATAGTGATACTGACTGGGCACCATCCTCACCTTTCTCCATTTACAATCCATTTAAAAGGAAAGTATGGACAAATGGACACTGTGATCAAACGACATATGGATGAAGCCGGTAGCCCGAAGACTCCGCAGAACGCCTTCCAACGCGAGACAGAAAGTTGGACAGGAAATCTAAAAGTCATTAGAAATTGGACATTATTAAACAATTGAAAGGGGTACCAATAACATGGGTGTCTCCAATTGTGACTTCTCCAATGAAAGACCATAAGTACTACTCGCGTGTGCATGGACTTGCGCTCGGCCAACACAGATGTCAATCGTTGAAGAGATCATTACGGATCTTAACGGAGCCATCGTGTTTACTAAGCTGAATTTTCTCGTAGGATACCATCAGTTAGAAATGCATCCTGATTTGCGGTATATCAATACATCCAATACATTCAGTACTCCTGCTTTGTGTGTTTATATGTAGGGGAGATTGGGGTACAGAGGGACATGGGGCACAGTGGGACAAGCCGTCTAGCTCTTTTGTTAAGAACAAGAAGCCCATTACATTACTATCAGCAGAAAGCTACCACCCCCATACAACTTCTATATTGATTACAAGTAAAACCTATCATTGGTAAAAAATTAGGGACACAAAAATTGTTTTTGAGCAGTCCAAGTAAATTGTTAGGACTGAGGATGATAGTTCGTTATGAGAAGTTTTCAGCGGTACTTCATTGCTGTTTTGTTACTACTGAGAGAGAATGGACAAAGGTGCACTTTAATTATATCGATTTAGTATCTCAGCTGTATGTATTAGTTTTTTGTCATGAAAAAGAATATATCATGCACCTGGGGCAGAGTGGGATACTTTTGCTGGGGCACACTGGGACAATGATAATCAAATTGTGAAATTTCCTTTCACCCTAAAATGCCATCAAAGTGCATTATCTTGTTTCCTAGATGGTAGTATTTGCTAATCATATCAGATTTGATGAGTTTTACTAAAAATTTTAAAGTCAAATGCTTCTGTTGGGATGAGAATCACCGAAAATATTTTTTCCCTCAAATTTGGCTCCTGGGAAATATTTTACGTAAAGCAGGGGCCTAAAATAGCAACTAACTTAACCACCGCTGTTGATTCTTCTAAACTCCTATGAAACATATTAGTATATACTTTTTACAAAATGCATTTTGATTATTGTCCCATCACACCCCAGTGGGTGTCCCAGAGTACCCCATAGTGGGGCAAACTGGGACACATTTTTTGCGTTTTTAAAACAGAATTCTGGAGAAAAATATAACAGATATTTCAGATTTTTATGTGTGACTATGTCATAATAAGTATAGGCTAAGTTATAACGAGAGTATACACTACAGGACAATAATAACAGAGATTTTCACAAAAAGGTGAAAAATGTCCCAGTGTACCCCAATCTCCCCTATTCCTGGTGATGGCCTAAACAAGTGCTGAAATATAGAATTATATATCAAAATGACATCCTTATTCGGAGTTTCAATCATTCTAGTTCAGTACTCATCTTGGGCTTTTCAGGTACAAACGGTTAAATTCTGGCATCTCATCTGCCTCAGAGATGTTTTAAGAAATGTACTTCTTGTCAGTACGCCAGTATCGTTTTCCGCCAACATTTTTATGTTGCGTTTTAATTGCAAGGAAAGGAAGTATGTTAACCTCTTCTGCGAACGGACGAAATGCCACCCACACGATTAATGCGTTCTTTCGGAAAATAGCTACACAACCAATGATTCCAACTGAAGAAGAAGAAGAAGAAGAAGAATAAGAAGAGAAGATCATACAATTATGGACGCGGGAATTCTTTAATACTAGGAATTAGACTTGATATATCAGCCTAGCGGCAGTGTTCAAATAATTTATTATCAGACACGGAACATGAATGACCTCAAATCCATTTGGGTTTCGAAATGCTTGACTGTCCTATGTATCTGTTTCCTATGTATCTGTGCCATCCCTACCGCCATAGTAGGAGGAATGACGCAACTTCTGGGAGAAAATATCACTCTACACACAGTTGTTGGGAATGTTCTGATTGGCTCGTCGCGGTTTGTAGATGAAATTTGCATCTCGAACTTGAATGCTTTCGGTGGTCCAAGGCTAATTCGAAGTGTGAACGGAGAAGTCGACTTGTGTCTGAAGATGAAACACACAACGATGTCTTGTACAAAATGTAGGTATTGTAGTGGTATTGAACATTGTTCTAATTAACATGTGATGGAGCGCCACTATTCGCCATCGTATAATTCAGATTTTCATTTGTTGCAGTATCCCGATGCGGGGAGAAGTGCTCGATGTCTATCCCCCAAAGATCTGTACAGACGGCAGAATCTGGTGGGATGCACCTCAGGGTACACTGAGGGTTCACTTCAAAATTGTCGATTACACAAAATCTTTTTCTGTCTGCTTCCCCACAGAGAGCTTCTTGTATATTCATGAAATGTACGATGTTTCAAACATGAAGCTACTTCCTGTTCCCCCAAAAGGTATGAAAATGTTAATGTTATTTCGTAATATAGACCGTCCAATTATAGCTTCTAGGACAAGTACTCGATCAATTATCCGCCGTTTAGGTAGTTGCTAAAATAAAGCTTCACGGACTGCCTTCATAATATATTTATCTGGATAATTATTTATTCTAAATGCTTTACAGGCTATATCTCGCATGACAATGTATTTTAGACACATTTACTCATAGGAGACCGTGTTATATGGGAGAAATGCGTGTGTTACCGAGCAACATTGGACATAAACGTATAAAAACACAGCAGAAGTATGGCATAAAGATATTTAATCATTTTCATTTACTATTATAACCATTTTTCCATCTGGATCTCGTTCTTTTGGGCAGTTTACCAGAAGAAAATTACTCTGAAAAGCTTCTCTTCGCGGGAAAAACCGGGAAAAACCGCGAGTCAAACAGATTGACAACAAACTAACATAGTTTAACTGTTTCGCGTTTCTTCGAGATTGATACAAGTATTTGCTTGTAACCGTTTATCACAGTCCTGATAATTTTGTAAAATGATTAAACGATAAGTGATTTCTTTTTCAGGTGAGCACACATGCACGACTCAGGTTTATGGACAGGTCGCAATGGAGCTACGGGCGGACACGGATCATTTGTATTATATGACATTGATACCGTATCAAATTCGGATAGCATCATATTGATTCTTGATTTTTTATTAAACCAAATAGCTTTCCACAAGATTGAATAAAGTCACAATAATCATTACAAACTAAGTTCTAATATTCGCTTATTGCGGCCTGGGAAATAGAAGATATGCGCACACAGCAACAGTGGTTTACTCGCGTACGCTACAGGAAAACGTTCCTGAAGAAGTATCGCTCCCTTCCTCACATCCGAAGCGTCAGTCTGTAAGGTGACAATCTTCTAAAAAAGGGGCAATGTTAAATCGGCGATTACGGGAAGTTTGTTCTCCAAGCAAGATTTCATTGTCTTTGCTTGTCGCGAATACCACATGGTTGCTTAGACCTTTCACTAAGCGCGATTCGATCGCCGAGAAGTTAGAGATAATTTTCCGGTAGTACATGTAACTCGCCGAACTTAAAAATGGGCGCACAACTTAAAAATGGGCGCACTTCATTTTTGGCTACTACTTGTCTTCGCTTTGTCAGGGTCACAATCTATAATTACCCTTGAAATTCATAACTTATGATCCAAGTAAACATTTGGTTGGACGAACAACCATAATAGTACTACCCGCTTCAACTGTTTGGCATTCGTGAATGTGATCAATGTAATTTATGGCGGATTTCACGCCCTGCAAACGTTTACTCGTCATTTCCCTATACGAGGCAGGAGATTCTAGGACGTTTCCCCTATGAACATTTCCCCACTTGGATAACTCCTCTTTCAATCCTAAGCCGCCAGAACATTTTCCCACCTGGACATTTCCATTCCAGAGCACAACCCTATATAGTTTGATAACAGTGAGTTTGAATATGGAGATATTCCTTGTAGTTAATGTAATTTCGTTAGTATAACATAACAGAGGCAGCTAAGTTTTACTTAATGAGTTCAACGCTGCTTCTGAATAATATATAGTACAGTGGTGATTAAACAATGGCTAGTGGACAGATAACGGATGTCTCAGATGCTGAGCGATGAGTGACAGTTCTTTGATGAGTACCCTTTGAATGTCACTCAATGGAATGAGCAGGAATAAGCAATGAGTTATTACTCGAATATCATTTTAAAGTTCATCGTTATTGAATGGCTTGTTTATTTGATAAATATTTTCATTATGAACCTTATACAACATTAAAAATGTATGAGTTGTTTGATAATAAAATAGTAGATATGAAGATAGTGACGAAAACATATTTGTTTTTAAATCTTTTTAGATTAGTCATGGGGATGATGTCCGGAAGAGGATATCCATTAGTAGGGAAATTTTCAGAAGGGTAAGTTTCTGTACACCGGCTAGTTCGTTGGCTAACCCCAAAGGCATAGTCTCAAATTGGCAGACACCTTCAGGCGTGATGAATGACGTTTTCTGCTTAGCGTGGGAAAGATTAGATAATTTTCCTACAGTAACATCTATTGGATACTAGCGGCAGACCCGCTATTCAGTGACCAGCCGTCATTCATAAAAGACTTTCGCGTCCATAATCGAACGTTTAGGCGTCTGACCCGACATTCAGTATTATGCTGTCCTCCACAAAATAATTTCCGCTTCAAGAACTTTTCCGTACTACAGTGGCATAAAAAGGGCTCAAAAAGACCAATACTGTTACCAAATTTCAAGGAAGCAAAATTGTCAATGATGCGGCCAAGACATCATGACGTTCGCGTCGTCAAATCCGTATCATTGATTCTTTAATCTAGTGGGTGGTTGGGTGGGCACGGGTTCCTGTTGCTTCAATGCATTTGCTGAGAAGCAACAGGAACTTGATAATGTGATGTCTAGCACTGTAATATCACTTGTCTTTATTGCACCATGTAAGCGTCCTGTCTGTGTCTTGTGCGCTGTCCTCAGTCTTTTATAGGGTGGATGGCGGGTGTTTGGTTCCATGCTGCTTCAAAGATTTCTTCTTTGAAGTAGCAGGAACACAACTGGGCTGGGTGGTGCTTAGTTGGTTCGTCGCGATATGACTGAAATATTGTTGAAAGCAACGTTAAATTCTATTCACACACTCACTTCTTTAACACAAATGATTTTCCAAATCTTTATCTGCAGTATATTTTATCCCAGGCACGATTTGATTGTGTCTTTTCATATGAACAACATAATAAAGATCATAGTTACACAATGTTCACACGATCACTAGCCCCGGAGAGAGCGGAATTAGACACAAGATACAAAAGGTATCGCCAATACACTGCGATCGCACTTTGCTACCAGTGTGTGATATGCATCTGAGAATTCATCACCCATTTGAGAAACGTTGAGTAGAGGCGCTTGGTCATGTAACCTTGTCGAATTAGTTTCTGCAAAAATGCTTGTGATGTTTGAAATCGTCATATTTTTTCACAAGATCTAACAAATGAATCTATGAAAAACCTAACAATGAACCTAACGCACTCCAAAAATCTACTTCAACTACTATTTCTCGGGCATAAAACGAAAACATCTTTACAGTTAAATCCTCCAAAATAACTCGAACCGCAAAACACGGTACACCACACCCTTGGAAAAGAACGTGATAAACCACTCACGTGCATTATACGTCTGACCTTAAGTTTCCTCTTCCTCCAACTTAATGTCTTCTCGGCTAAAATTATTAAGAGCTTGTCTCATGATGCCCAATCACCGGGAGGACCCCGATTGTGAGCCTCACAATTCGTTCTAAATGGTCCCACTCAATTGCCATGGTGGCAGATGCGAACTATACAGATAATAATATGGATAAGCCTAGGTCACATAGCAGAGGTAAGTCAACGGGTAAGATGCAAATGAATGTGACAGATACGATGAATACTGAGCACAAAACGTCAATCTCACAGTTCTTATGAGACATTAAAATAACTCACAAAATCTACAGAATACAGACGCAGAATTTCACACAGTTCGACTATACGTTTACAGATGCACAGTAATCCAGCCGACACTCAACATACATCAAACATAAAATGGCAACATGACTGTAGCCATGAGATTACGCGCTGTAATGTGATAGAGATCCTAAATCCCTGTTTAATGCCTTGTCTTCACAGTCAATTTTGGTGATTTTTTTCTGGTCTTCATTTTCTCGTTTGAATCTATTTCGAACCCTTTATTTTTCAAATCAGAGCCTGATGGAAAAACAAATCAAGACAGCTGTGTTCACACTATTTAAAATTACTTTCAGAGTTAATTTGCGGGGTGATGTTGGTTTTCCACACGATTTTTGGAATTTATATCTATTATTTCACAAAATCACTACCAAATTACCTACCGACTTTCTGGGCAATACAGAAGATATTGCAAGTTAAACTATCCCAACTTTCGTCTCGTTTCGCTTCGTTTCATTGAGAAATATAAATGCGTTATATTCATGAGTTTTAGGTGATTATGCTAACGCGGAGAAAGAGAGCAAATATGAGCCTGCGCTTGGAACCATCTAAAGGATTCAGCTTAACTAAAGTTTGTATTACTTTATAATATCTAGAAATGTCAACTTCTATGTTTGCAAATCAGTGCCGAAGGTGGACGTATTGTCTAAATATAGATAAGCGTCATTTGATGATGGAAAAGCCACCGACTGGAGTAGGAAGTTGTTTTTGACAAGGCATTTTGTCTCCTCAATCGGTTTCATTCACCTGCTCATGTTGTTGAATCGTAGTTCGTTAACATTCATGTAGGCTTGTGTTCATATCAGTCTGTCCGCTTTTCCTTGCATATAGTATGTGTGCAATAGAGCGTCTGTATGCCTATGTATGTTTAATATTCTCGGCCACTAATGGGCGTTAATGCCCTTTTTGATTATTTCTTTTATTTGTTCTTTTGTTTGTTTGTTGTATTTCTTCTTACTGGTTACTCTCAACGAGTGCAATACGACCAGGGTGAAGTTTCATGGCCTGTACGGTGGCCAAAAAGAAACAGAGGCGGTTTGATATAAGTATAGTGATATATGACCGTGGTTAGAAATGCACCGAAATAGACATAATTGTATCTGTAACAGGAGTTTGAAACTCATTTTAGTCAATATTCTAAAATAGAACTTGATCAGAACATAATCATCCACCTAATTCTGGTTCGATTTATTGCAAAATTTCCAAGCGGTTCGGTGTAGTGGTCTCTGTCTCGAGATCCAACTCTATGTCATCCTGGTTTCTGGCTGATGCGTTTCCCATGTTTTCTGGGTCAAGTAATTCCTGGTAGCTTCTCCAAGTCACATCCGATACATTTGACCACCACCCCTATTATCAGCATTATGACCAGGTCAGCGAATCCGTGCCAGGCAAACAACAGAGTTGCCAAGCTTTTTTCATCGTGGTAATCTTTCTTCCAAGGTACAGCACGGGTTGTACAGGATGAATGCTATCTGCCATAACCAGGTTCCTTGTAATAGTATGAAATAGGCTCGCATCAGCGTTGATAGAATGTTATGTCGGAAACACATCTCTACGAGAACCTCAACTACGCTACAGATGACAGAGTATGGACGAGGATGTCCAGCTGGGGCCTGTCGTAGAGATGGAAATTGAACAAAAGCCCTTCTATCGCCAGCGCCATGATTCCGGCGACATAATCCGTATCGGGTGGAATGAGTGCCTTGAAATGCATTAGCAGGTCAATTACTCCAGAAGAACCAAAAAAAAAAAAAATGGTGGCATGTTGGGCGTTATCTATATCAGTAAACCTATATCTAAAATATATCTTCGAATCCGGTGATAATTTTCGACGATTACAAAGAAAATTTTCAAACATGGTTCAATTGGCCAGTGTTTGAGCCTTTCGCACACGCAAAGGCATGGGAACGTGACGGTGGACGTGTACAGGGTACCTCGCCTCCTTTCAATGCACGTCATGGCCACGTCGTTAAGGTCATCTTCCGATATTGGGCGTAGTGACATAGTGGAGTGAGCCTGTGAAAGGAGCTTGCGCTGTGGAGAGGTTGTGAACTACGGTGTTTCCTGTTTGAGTGACAAACACAAATTCACATAGAACAGTGTTATACGATCAGCAACCTCTTGCCAATTCGAGAAGTTTTCTTTCTTAGTTTCTTGCTGGCACACTTGCCTTGAAAACAAGTCAAATGGATTGCATCGAGACAAGCCATATAATTGTGTTACGCTTGTGAAGCAAACAAGTATGTATTGCCCATGAAAAACTGTGGGTATATATGCTCATTTGAAAAAGCGGTGCCAAATACAGCGTCGACGAACTTTTTCAAAAGGACCTTTTTCTCCGTTGTCGGTTATTCTTGCATTTACCAGGTTACCCCGTGCATAGGCGTTTACTCCATCAGACGTCTATGATGCTCATGCATTAACATCAGATGAGTTGATTGAGCTGATTTGTCATCACAGCTCCCGAGCTAGCGTGTCTAATTCCTCTTAAGCCGGTGCTAGGGGCCGTGTGGATACTTCATAGTCTTCACATGAACAGAAGCAATAAAAGCAAGTAGGGTTTTTTTTCGAAAAGAGAAGTCACGACATTACATTTTTAAGAACTCTCAACCGAAATGAGCGAACAAAAGCATGACGTGACCACATACAATTCGATTAATGCGGACATATATTCCAAAATTTGGCAAAATATGAACATACAGCACGAGAGTCTTGAAATGTGAAACTCATTAAAAGAATTAAAATTATTGGATAGACAACCTAAGATCTCGCGTACGAGTGTATAAATAACAAATGCTCGCTGCCTCTATTAGAAACATATTTGTGCGCAAGCATTCGCAACTTCTCGTTGATCTCCGGTGGCAATAAATCTGGCCCCTTCGTAAATTTCCACTCAGCAGTTCCGAATGATAATCGGCCGACAGCAAAATGTCAAGTTAGCAGTAATGGCTGACTATGAATCTCAAAAAGGATATAAATTATCTGTTTAATGAAGGAAGATAGCGCGAATGTCCAACATCTCTATACCGATGTAACTGAAGTAATCCAGTAGAAAGAGAATATTTTGAAATTGTCGCATGTGTAAATATGATTGCATACAAACTGATGTCTCTCCTATAATAATCCGAATAAGCCTCCATCATCGACTCCCTCGATTATAATATTGGTTTTCGAACGATTTTCGCCGTTTGAGGTCTAGATTAGGTTTTCATACATAAATGATGACCCTATATACCAATTGGTTGTTCAGCTAGGTTACCCGAAAATTGATCTAAAGGTCTCTCCCTTCATTTTGATGGTTTCTTGTGAGGCTTATGTACGAGGAGCCTATTGCCTGCATTCACGTAGTCTGAGATTTCTATTAAATTCCCGAATATCTGTATCCAACTAAGATTAATTTTTTTTATGGCGTTGGTGTGATCTTCGTACTTGAGAATGAGAACAGTGATTTCTTCTTCCGTGATTGTATAAGAAGGTAAATTAATAACCTTGGGTAATTGGCATTATCCTGTCTGAAGCGTCCCCGATATGGGACTGGCGTTGGTCAAGAAATGATTGGCTGTATTACTCCGGGATACATTTGCATGTCTATCCGATTGTCCATAATTTTCAATACCGTTTTCATCTGTAGAACGTTCACTCAAATGGTTGGTTTCTGTGCGTCGATAATTTGTTTATATCCATAATTTATTCTCTTTTTTTTGCTACAAACAGTTTTTGCTGTATTTATTAACCTCTTTTGGCTCAATCTATAAAAAACAAATGTAACATATCTACATAAATAGCAATATATAATAATTATGATAAATAATAGAAATTATAACATATATATGCGAAGAACAGATATGAATACAACAATTACGATGTATTGAAATACAGAATACGATATGTGGCAATTTTACGAAATCTTGAAATTTATCAAGGTGGTCATATGGTATCACATATTTTATATGTAAATGTATTCGTCGAAATAATGTCAGTGTCTAAAATCGAACCTTGAACTCCACGTGATAGTTGATGGGGGATGAAAGTGTATTTTCGAGGGAGACCTGTTGAGTTCGGTCGGATAAAAAAACTTTCAAACCATTCGTTCGATGTGTTTCGGAATCCATAGTAGTTTTAATCTTTGACAATGAGCCTTGAAGTGCATGGATTTTAACTGGTCTTATATTGACGTCGTCAATATTTCCCGCCTCTTGCATATCGCTTCAATTTATATAATATTGCAAGATATTTAATAGACGGTCCGATAATATGATATAGGCATAGTTTTAAAGGACTGCAGTGCATCTAAATCAGTAATTATTCACACTACATAAGCATGCTTCGGTAAATTCAAGTATAATCTATGCAAGAATAATGCTATAATCTGTCCATTTTAATTACTCGTCTACTTTGGAGCTTGTCAATAATCAGCAGTTAACTCTGCACAAATTTTCTTTTTTGCAGCTTGTAGAACAAACAGAACTCTACAAAATGACTACCATTACTCCGCGATATCGATGATAATCACGCTTGAAATAGCTTTGTAATTCTCTCCATATAAAACTCCAGTACATATGTTTCATGTACCGAGACTCAATTACATAGAGAGACGTCATAATGTATTCGTGTTGTCTGGTACAAAGGTCAACAATACCGTGTATGGTCGTGAGGTGTGCGCGGTTTATCGTTTGGCCATTTCACTGGGCATGGGATATAAGCGACACTCCCACGGACCGTGTGTTATTACTGTATTCGGCATCAATGACCTTTGTGCCAGTGAGCATGAATACATTATGACGTCTCCCTATGTAATTGAGGCCCGGTACATAAACAACTGTACTGGCGTTTTATATGAAGAGAATTAAAAAGTTAGTTCAGGCGTGATATATTATCGATATCACAGAGAAATGGTAGTCATTTTGTAGAGTTCTGTTTGTTATACATGCTGCAAAAAAGAAAATTGTTGCAGGGTTAACTATTGATTTGTGACAAGCTCCAAAGTAGACGACTAATTAAAATGGACAGACTTTAGAACAGTTATCATGGTTGTACTGACAGCTTCACATTGAGATCAGTATGTTATTTACTTCGGCCTTTAACACCCCTATTCACTAGAGCTCTTCAATCCTCGAACGGTTCTATCGTATTCACATAGGTCACATATACACATACATAAATATTACAAATATATAGCAGATGATCATCGAGTCCATACTGGATCCAGGCTTCTTCACTGCAAAACGTATAAATATCAAGCCCTTCTTGATGCGCGTCAGTAATGTCCGTAATAATAGCGCCTAGTGCGCTAAAGTTTTATTGTTTTAACACCGACAATAAACAAATTATGCCATCTTATCCTATCTTATCTTAGAACACGCAATTGCAGACTGCAATAGGGCGAGCTAACAATGCGGGATAAGGAGGATCCACCATCACTCACTCCACCATTTCAGATATGTGGCCAGACACGCCCACCGTACCATCAGAGTAAGTTGCTCATCTGGATATAAATAGATCGACGGGTTTCCGAAGCAGGTGCTAGGGACCGTGTTGTCATGTCATTCAAGATGTCCACATGAACACCTATAACAAAAGCTTGGTTGAAAAATACAAATTATCACAGGGATACTTTTTTCTTCTTGTGATGTTTTTAGAATAATGTCCTGTACACCGGCATCTTTTTTCCACCACCGTGATATGTTGCGTTTAATTGATATTTATATGGTGAAATTCTGATGCTGGACGTTTCGTCCCCGAGGCTTGCCCTCCTTACAAATCATTGCTATTGCATTTTGTAACTGTAGTTAACGTGGTGGAGAGTGAAGCGCTTGGTGGGCGTCGGGCCTCACGGACTTTTGTTCTGAATAAGAACTTGCATTCTACTGATATTTTTCCCCATTTTGGACGTTTTTTCAATCGGTCACATAGTTCATCACTTTCCATCAGATGACTTGATAGGGCTATTACATCATTGCTCTTGGATATTTGTGTCTAATACCGATCATGCCGGTGCTAGGGGCCGTTTGGTCATGTCATTCAAGATTGCAAGTCAGAACGCAGTCAGAATATTGGTCTGTGAGGTCATATGACTACTTGTCAGCACGGTATCAGTTTTTCACCACTGTAATATGTTTTTTTCGTTTAATCTTCTGAATCAAACATTTAGTTAACGCGAAGGATATATATCCACCTTCACTGGATTTAAAGGAAACTACAGATGACCCTAACGGCACGTCATATTTAGACCTATATCTCAATAAAATTAAGCGAGCCTTCTCTCTCGTTGACTTTACGACAAAAGAGACAAAAGACATCGTAAACTATCCCTATCTGGACAGTAATATTCCAGTGGGACCTGCATATGGCGTATACATATCTCGCGGAGTAGTATTTTCAAAACCTTGTGTTAAATGGGACGAATTTAATCAACGTCACAAAACATTATTGTAGAAACTTATAAAACAGGGCTATACCACCAAGCGCCTCCACTCAAAGTTTCTCAAATTTGGCGATACATATCGCATACTGATAGCAAAATACGAACGTAGAGTGCAAGACCTATGGCGTTACTTTTCGTAACCTGTGTCTAGTTCTAACATCGGGGCTAGGGGTCGTATGAACCCATGTATTGCGAAATCCTCATAGTGTTCATATGAACAGTCACAATCAAAGCGTGACTGAGATACATCATTTTCTAAATAACGACTTTATAACGGAAATCAAACGGATTAAGAATACTGATCAGCGATACAGATTTGGTATTTTTGGAACATCATGAAGACTTATCGGTATCATTGAAAACAGTTGACCCCGTCCCTCTTGCGGGAAACTAGCCTATTTTATGTATACTATGATTTATTATTTTAATCTGGTGCTAATGTTGTTATATGAATTAGGTCTTTGGATTATGGACGCGGAAATTATTTAATGGACGACGGCTGAATATTGAATGATGGACTAGACGCTTGTATATGGCATGTTTTTTCATCATCGTAATGTGTTGCGTTTAATCTTCTAAATGAAACCTTTAGTTAGCGTGATCAGCCTGAAGATTGCTTCACAGAATCTTTGAACTTTGCTAAGGAAATCGTGCGATACGAGTGATTTGTGATTTGTCTGCGAAGGTCCGTACGAGCGTTTAAAATACCCCACACAAAAGGAATTTAGCGACATTCGCATAATATATATCGCTCCCAAATAATCATTTAGGCATATGTTCTAACGTTTTTTAACGTGGAGTCATATTAACCAGATGGGCAAATTCAGCAAAAGTTTTCGAATAAGATTCTCACACAATAAGGTTTTGCGACACATTCGTAATGATTTACTTCGACTTTAAAATAGGTATCTCAGTTTGAGTTATTACGGAAAGTTCAAGCACATTTGCACCGTCAGAAATGTACGTGATCTCCGTGCATCAAATTCAGGATCCTCGACTTCTTCCATTTAATGTATAAACGAAGATAAGGTCATGTCTCCCACTACGCTAATAAACAGCTTGTATCACTGACTTCCCTACTCTCCTTGTTCCCCCAAGGAGAGTAGGGACGTCAGTAATACAAGCTGAATAGTATGAGCGTAGTCTCCCACACCCACACCTTCTTTATCTGACATACAGTGACATATCTGACTTTGTTTCCCACGTCCTGATCATTACCTTCTAATCACACGAAGTTATAACTCACGGGTTTACAACGCTGTGCTATTCCAACATGACTAATGTAATATTTGCAGTATTGTTTGTGACGTTGACTACCTGTACCGGTACCCAGTCGGCACCGTCAGTTAACCCCTGTATCATCGCACCCACCAGGTAATCCATCTCCTATAATTGTGAGTAGCAAAATGGGCCAGGATTGGGATATTCTTGTAGCAGAATAGTTATACAGTCTCGGCCATCGTGGTTGGTGCAATGGGTAAAAAATCGAAACTTTCACAGAACAGTGTAGTTTTGGCGAAGCAGATTAATTGTTGAGTATAACTTACGTGTTGGAATTCGAATGGTGTATAATTTATATGAACTATCATTAATTTATTAAACTTCCTGGGAATAGATGTACACTTATGTGGAAAGTTGTGAACAACCTGGCGCCTCCACATTTAACAGAACGTTTTCCATTGTTAACAAATATGACCCGGCATTTTACAAGAGCCAGTGCCAAACTTAATATATATGTCGACAAATGTCACAAGAATTCTTTTAAATTTCATGCAACCAGAGCATGGAATGAGCTGCCTGGTGATATCCAGTTCTCAAAAACATACACTAATTTTAAATTCAAATGTCGTAAATTTGTAATGGCTCAGGTACCAAAGTTTGTTTAAACTTATGAGTGTCTGTGATAAAACCACTGTAGTGAAAGTGATATAACTGTGATATGCACATTTATATTGTGTGATTGTTTTTTTCATGTGTATATATTTTATTTTTTTGCTATATTTTTAATGTTATTGGCTCCATTGTAAAACAGTTGACATAACTGACATGGATTCCTAATAAAACTGAAAAAAAAACCTGAAATTGAAACTGGAATGTCAAAGAGAATGATAGAAATCTTTTCGAATTTGACAAAAATGCTTGCAACCACCTTGTAGTAAGTCGAAATGCCTATAGGTGTACGCTGCGTCGAATGCCACTTATTGAGGTAAAATACCATCATGTGCTACTCACAAGGTTTTGTTTCGAGCCTCCTGGCCTCCTAAATCATTTGATTCAAACTCCAGAGAACACATATCCGAGCAGCCTGGCCATTTATTATTGTCAATGGGTGTTCATACTATCCCCCTAGAAGAAAATTGAAGCTGCTTTTGCGACAGACTGAGACCAATTCTTGATTTATGCGTTACACAACCTTGAGACAAGCATACCGTGGCGTTGTACGCCCACAAGTGACGTCCAAGGTAGAAATCCAGCATTCCAAGGAACATCAAATGACTACGATGTGGTCACAAATAGTTTTTAATTCGAGTTACCGGTGTCTCTCTCTCACGGGAAGAATTTCGTGTCATTCTCATTGACGTTCTCAGAAATTTACTTAGATTAATGATAGTTCATCTGACATGGGGTTCACTATGCGAATTACAATACATGTAGATCATCGACCAAATCTCAAGAAAACAGATAATCTTTCGGAGGTCTACGGACCATCCAAAGAAATACTCAAGAATCAATTTGATTCGTAAAAAACTACAATGTTCTGTCAAAGTTTCTATCTTGTTATCAATGCACCGACCATCGTGGCAAATCTTCTGTATCGATGCCGCAAGAAGACACGAAACAATACCAAGGTTGGCAGCGAGAGTAACAAACAGAAGGCTTGGGCGACAGCAGCAATTTCTTGGAAACATCAACTGTCTTTCTAGGCCTAGTGCCACATGATATTTTCCCTCAGCAATTTGTGCAAAGAATTCAGAAGTGCGTCAGGAAGTACATTTTATTCTCAGGCAATGGAGATTTGTATTCAAGTTATGCGATATCAGTTAAAATATTCTCAGAATTCCTCCAACCCCTCTCAGCTGTTCTCTTGCAAATACTATAATCCAATATACTCGGCCATTGGCGATATATCGTCTAGTTAACTCTACCGTGTTGTGACCCAAGGATAAGCCAATATCGTCCGCTAAACTCTTTCTTTCCTCTCTCATTACATTTTCGCGACCACCAATATTAGATTTGTTGCGAATACAATATTAGTTTACTAAGTTCAAGTTGTTGATGATTTGTTGATTTGTTACATTATCGAGGTGAATGTTTTGAAATTGTGACCTACTTCTCGGGCGCTAATTAATAACCTACGTTGGTAAACAGGAGGTACAGTCGGAAGAGAAACTCGGAAGAGAAACTCGAGTTGAAATTGTATCCGATTTCGTTTGATTCGTAGGTAAAACACTCAACTCCTTCATGGAATTGGCATAAGGCACACCTGTCAGAAAATAGTGCTGCAGGAGTTGTCCAAACAATTAATCAAAATTGTCCAAACAATTAATCAAAATTCATACCCATACAGGATTGTTCAAATATAGCCCCTTGTCGTTGGGGATTTTCTTCTGCTCACGATATTGGCATCAGGCGTGATATTCAGTATTCAGCCGTCGTCCATAAAAGGATATCCACTTCCATAAGCGAAAGATTTTTTTCATACGACAATTAACACCTAGGCATAAAAACGAGTTGGTTTTGTGCGAGACATAAACGGTCACGGTTTCCATTGATCAACGCAAGACATTATGCTGTTTTTTTCCCCGTAAAATCCTAGAGTTTTCTAGAGTATAATGTATCTCTGGCCTTCTTTGATTGTGGTTGTTCATTTGAAATCCACGAAGATGTGAATCACCTGGCGTTATTCGCTTCAAGGACGTTCTCCACACGGATTACCTTCGTAATCACGGAAGAAATCATCTAGGAGATAAAACCTTCTGATTCGTGAACTACTGTACAATGGTCATATTTTTATGACGTATGCAGTGGTTATTGCATATACTATCGACATTGGTTATCTGTATACCATCGACAGTGGTTATGCATTTGTCATCCACATTGGCTATGACTATACTATCGACATTGGTTATGTGTATACTATCGACATTGGTTATATGTATACTTTCGACATTGGTTATTTGTATACTATCGACATTGGTTATCTATATACCATCGACAGTGGTTATGCATATATTATCCACATTGGCTATGACTATACTATCGACATTGGTTATGTGTATACTATCGACATTGGTTATTTGTATACTATCGACATTGGTTATCTGTATACCATCGACAGTGGTTATTGCATATGCTATCGACATTGGTTATCTGTATACCATCGACAGTGGTTATGCATATATTATCCACATTGGCTATGACTATACTATCGACATTGGTTATGTGTATACTATCGACATTGGTTATTTGTATACTATCGACATTGGTTATCTGTATACCATCGACAGTGGTTATGCATATGTTATCGACATTGATTAATTAATACAATTCCACTTTCAGTCTCCCCAAAGCAGGTGAAATTGGAAACGTAACCTCTCGAGATGATTGTCCGAAGGGTGAGATTAGCTGGCCTTATCCTCAGGGTATCTTGAAGGTCACCTTCATCCCACCACACGTCGATCACTTTAGACTCTGTCTGAAAGGAGGTTTCCCACACTTCCTCGAGGACATTTATCTTGTTGAAGGAAGTACCAAAGTCCTCGTTAAATTTTCCACTGAAGGTATGTAGCGTTCTTGGCTGGGCTCATTTAAGGAAAAAACTGAGCTATATATATTCACCTACTTTATAACTGAAGGAGACTACGGCCAATTAAAAAATAAGCATCCTAATGGTCCCAAACCCTGATGACGTATTATATCTCTCATAATCACGTGATGAATTGTGTATTCATTCATCTGCATGACACGTGAACACTTGTCCAGAAATCCAACATCGCTTATTTAACACGAAACCAAGTAAATTGTCATTGCCAACACAAAGTACATGTGCAGTAAGGCGTGGAGTCCTATATGTAATCCGATACACCAGATTAAAGCTTGCTCTTCCGAATGTGCCAGTCCAGGGACCTCTGACTGGCAATTAAGTTGATGTCATGTTACACGAGGGAGGTGACAGGTTAATTGAATTGTATAAAGATCCCCACCAGCCATTTAAATTATGGATGTTGGGGGGCCTGCATTGCATCAAGGGATAGAAGTGGGATTCTATTGTCATTGATGTAGGGGCCTACGTCATCAGGTTTCAGGACCATTCGAACATGTTCCGTGGTAGTACATTCTTACATTGTCAACAGGAGATATAAAGTATCATGTCATGAGAATGTGACAGTAACCATTCGGACTTTTCCTTTTTGGTCGACTATACTAGCAGAAAGATGATTTCTGTGCTGACGTCGTCAATCGTACCTGATCTACATATGACCCCTATCCGTATAAACGTATGGACGAGTAGCATTTGCTAGATCTGGCGAGTAATTTTTCCATTTAATCAGGCCCCCTCCCCCCCCCCCGGTACTATTGCAAAAGAGGGAGCCAGTGCATGAAGTGCTTTCAGCTATTTTGTGGAGCTCGCTTTTGAAAGTCTGTTTGTAATTGGCCAACCTTGGTGGAGAAGTCCAGCTGACGTGTGCAAGAAAGTCTTTCCAGATCCTTGGAATTAGCTAATTCATGTCAACCTGGATCCGAAGTGATGCCCCGCCATTTCTTGCAGACAAACAAATTAGCGTGCAAATTAACAAGAGCAATATGGATCGCCTTGCTGATATTTTTTTGCGGTATTGCTTCGTGATATTAATTTAAATATACAAGCTTCAGCAAATGCTACTAGGTCCCTCTGGAATACTGCTATCCAAGGGGGGTTAGTGACAAGTTTTATTCATTTCTCTTGTCGCATTGCCGACGACCAGAAATGAAGCCAATTCGTTCTTGAGGAGAAATTGGTTGAAACGTAAGTAGTATACATTGCGCATTAACCCTCTAGTTGACCTGGCGTAAGAATCTGGCGTCGAGGTCAAGTGCATTATAGTACGGGCGAAAACCGGCAAAAGAGTGCGCCGTCTCAAAAAGTACGCCGTCTCATGTGGAGGTCACGTGATGGTCAAGTGCATGGGGCATGTATTCCTCCGCAGTGTTCTGGTCTGGCGGTGATGCGGTCTGCCTCCGCGGACAGAAATTAGTCCCCAGACTTCAAATACGCTGCATGGACCGATTGGGTCGAGTGAGGTGTCAAAGTGAAGCGCTCCTTCAGGACCATATGGAATGCATGTACAGACTTGTATCTGGGTTTTTTCCATCATGCGGCGGTCACGTGATTAGGAGTGCATGTACGGACTTGTATGCCGTCCATTCATTTGAGTCGGGGACTTGGGGTCCCTACGGAAGGATTTTGCAAGTCATGGGTGGGTGTATGTAAAATGAGGATTTGTCTCGAAAATATAGAAAGCGGAACACGGACTTTACCCCTACAATAGAGGAAAACCCCTATCAACCTTATCCCAAAGGGCTAATATCGGTGCCCGGGCTTATCGGGTTCTGCCTGGAGTGGGTGTATGTAAATTTAGGATTTGTCCCGAAAATATAAAAAGCGGAACACGGACTTTACCCCTACAATAGAGGAAAACCCCTATCAACCCTATATCAAAGGGCGAATATTGGTCCCTGGCTTATCGGGGCCTGCTGAGAGAGGTAGGGTGGGGGAGTGGGTGCATGTAAATTGAGGATTTGTCCCCGAAAATATAAAAAGCGGAACACGGACTTTACCCATACAATAGAGGAAACCCCCTATCAACCCTATCCCAAAGGGCTAATATCGGTTCCCGGGCTTATCGGGTTCTGCCTAGAGTGGGAGTATGTAAATTTAGGATTTGTCCCGAAAATATAAAAAGCGGAGCACGGACTTTACCGCTACAATAGAGAAAAACCCCTATCAACCCTATCCCAAAGGGCGAATATCGGTCCCTGGCTTATCGGGGCCTGCTGAGAGAGGTAGGGTGGGGGAGTGGGTGCATGTAAATTGAGGATTTGTCCCCGAAAATATAAAAAGCGGAACACGGACTTTACCCCTAAAATAGGGGAAAACTCTTATCAACCACGTCTAGTGGGGCTTATCGGAGCCTGCCGACAGAGGTAGGATGGGGGGAGTGGGTGCATGTAAATTGAGGATTTGTCCCGAAAATATAAAAAGCGGAACACGGACTTTACCCCTAAAATAGGGGGAAACCCCTATCAACTCTAGCCAAAAGGGCTAATATCGGTCCCCGGGCTTATCGGGGCCTGCCTATCAAGTCAATGGGGTGGGTGCATGTAAAATTAGGATTTTTTTCCGAAAATATATAAAGCGGAACACGGACTTTACCCCTACAATAGGGGTCTGTATTATACAATATACAGGCCTGTATGGGGTATGGGGATGGTCATTTTTTTTTGCATTTTACTATGGGTTGTGGGATCTCGTTTTTCTCGCCTCGCCACGAAAAACACGATGGAGCGGATCGGTGAAATTTTTCGAAAAGTCACGGAGGTCTGTATATATGCCCATACAGCTTGATACTGGCTATGGGAGGGATAGGTCCAGCCTGGGAAATTCACACACGTTCATTGTGATATGGATTGTTTGGATTTGTTTTTCACGTCTCGTCATTTAAAACACGATGGGCAGGGTGTTGGAGCGAAACGGTGAAATTTTTGAAAAAAGTCACGGAGGTCTGTATATAGCCCCATAGGCTGGCTATGGGAGGGATAGGTCCAACCTGGGAAATTCACACACGTTCATTGTGATATGGGTTGTTTGGATTTGTTTTTCACGTCTCGTCATTTAGAACGCGATGGGCAGGGTCCTGGGGCGAAACGGTGAAATTTTTCGAAAAGTCACGGAGGTCTGTATATAGGCCCATATAGCTTGATACTGGCTATGAGAGAGATAGGTCCAGCGGGGAAATTCACACACGTTCATTGTGATATGGGTTGTTTGGATTTGTTTTTCTCGTTTCGCCACGAAAAACACGATGGGCGGGGTCCTGGAGCGAATCGGTGAAATTTTTCGAAAAGTCACGGAGGTCTGTATATAGGCCCATATAGCTTGATACTGGCTATGGGAGGGATAGGTCCAGCCTGGGAAATTCACACACGTTCATTGTGATATGGGTTGTTTGGATTTGTTTTTCACGTCTCGTCATTTAGAACACGATGGGCAGGGTGTTGGAGCGAAACGGTGAAATTTTTGGAAAAAGTCACGGAGGTCTGTATATAGCCCCATAGGCTGGCTATGGGAGGGATAGGTCCAGCCTGGGAAATTCACACACGTTCATTGTGATATGGGTTGTTTGGATTTGTTTTTCACGTCTCGTCATTTAGAACACGATGGGCAGGGTCCTGGGGCGAAACGGTGAAATTTTTGGAAAAAGTCACCGAGGTCTGTATATAGCCCCATAGGCTGGCTATGGCGTGTATAGGTCCAGTCAGGGAAATTCATACACGTTCATTGTGATATGGGTTGTTTGGATTTGTTTTTCACGTCTCGTCATTTAGAACATGATGGGAAGGTTCCCGGAGCGAAACGGTGAAATTTTTGGCAAAAGTTCACCGAGGCCTGGGAAGGTTCATATAGCTCCATACGGGCTATGGAGGTATAGGTCCATACTGGGTGAACGTTTTGGGGTCTAGGTGAGCCCCTAATGATCCTATGATGTCGTATGAGGTCTTATTTTGAAGCTCTCGTGGAGGAGCATCCAACTGGACTAATGATTTGTCCGTGCTCAATAGTCTGCGCATGCGCAGTCTGACCGTAGTATAGAAAGGAGGTATTTTGGGGGGTATGTGGGGGTGTGTTTGGGGTAGAGATGGATCGCTATGGGTCCGAATGGGTCGTGCAATGTGTCAAAGTGAAGCTTGTGTAGGGTAGAGTCAGAATGACGTGTTTTTACGTGCAAGTCGCGTCAATCTGCGCATGCGCAGTTGGTTGTAGTAAGTAAAGTGGCCATTTTGGGGCAGTGCAGGAAGGTATTTGGTGTAGAGATGGACCATCCTTGGGAGGTTTCATGTTGTAGTTCTCGGGGTGTAGACCCCGATTTGAGGGATGTTCACGTCATCTGTGACCTCATCGGTGACGTCATCAGTAGGAGTAGTAGCCAAAGTGGGCATTTTGGGGCAATGAAAGAAGATATTTGGTGTAGAGATTGTCCATTCTCGGTCCGAATGGGTCGTCGGAGGTGTCATGTTGTAGCTCTCGGGGTGTAGATCGCGATTTGAGCAATGTCCACGTCATCTGTGACTTCATCGGTGACGTCATCAGCACGAGTAGTAACGAAAGTGGGCATTTTGGGGCAGTGCAGGAAGGTATTTGATGTAGAAATGGTCCATTCTTGGTCCAAATGCGTCCTGTGGGGTGTCATCTTGTAGTTCTCGGGGTGCAGACCACGATTTGAGGGATGTTCACGTCATCTGTGATGTCACTGGTGACGTCATTACTAGGAGTAGTAGCCAAAGTGGGCATTTTGGGGCAGTGAAAGAAGGTATTTGGTGTAGAGATGGACCATCCTTGGTCCGAATGCGTCGTGGGAAGTGTTATCTTGCAGTTCTCGGGGTGTAGACTCCATTTGAGGGATGTCATCGGTGACGTCATCAGTACGAGTAGTAGTGAAAGAACATGTTTTATAATTGGCTCAGTGCCAATTTTTTCCCACGATTTGCGGGATGTCTACAGCATCTGTGACGTCATTGGTGACGTCATCAGTACGAGTAGTAGCCAAAGTGGGCATTTTGGGGCAGTGAAGGAAGGTATTTGTTGTAGAGATGGACCATTCATATCTGTCATGCATTATACCATATCTTTGCTGTGACGTCATCGGTGACGTCATCAGTACGAGTAGTAGCGAAAGTACATGGTGTAGACTGCAACTTGAGTGATTTCCTTGTGATCTGTGACGTCATTGGTGACGTCATCAGTACGACGGTAGTGAAATTTTGATTAGTCGTCCAATACATATGGAATGATGAGGGACACGAGTTAATCTCTATATGTACAGACACCACCACACACCAATAATACCACACACACACACACACACACACACACACACACACTACCACACACCACAACCAACACCAGCACCGCTCGTCAACGCCGGGTGGTGGTGGTGGTGGTGGTAGCTCCCGTGGGTCGGAGCTCCGGAGCTCAAAGCTCCGCTGTATTATACAATCGAATAGCGGTTGTCTTGAATAACAACAAGTTCAGCAATGTTCATACAGTTTATTATCCCCAATGTTACATCATACTCAGGCTGGGGGAGTCGCCCTGGGTACGTTTAGTATGTTCACAACCAAGCAAATTGAAATATAACACACCATGTTTTATTATTTAACGCACCGTCACATTAGGTACAAGTTTTTACTGAGCTCTATTCAACGATCAGCATGTAGACATATAGAGTATGTACGGCATGTTATAGTATTGATCAGTGCATGGGTGAAGCATTCAGCCGATGGGGTGGTCGGTCAGCTTGGTAACGAAAAACATGACATTGGTCATCCTCTCCACTGTCCACTTGGTGCTGGGACGTTGTTGTTGGGCCCATTCCAAGGCATCCACGGTGTCCAGTTTCTCCAGCATCGTCTCTAGCGACGCCCTATCCGTGATGGTAAACGATTGGTCAAATACCCGGATGTTACTGCTCGGGTAAAAGTATCGGACTTGGTCTGTCACCTTATGCTGCAGCACATAACCAAACGCCAGATTTAATTTGAAGGACGGAGCTTCCACGTAGCTGTGTAAACGGGCGAGGTCGGTCAGTCGGAAATTGTAGATATCTTGAATAGGGCGATGACGGTGGAAACAGTGTCGTATCATGGGCCAATGGCGCCGATAGATGCCACTCACTGGATGGTCTTCGTGTAACAGGTCGCTAGGAACATTTATGGGTTCATCCGCGAAGTGTACTTTGCTCCCCACGTCGTACAAAATCTGACCCAAGGTCTTGTCGTCGAAACTTGACTGTTGTATTAGGGCGACATCATCATCCTCGGCCTCGTGCGGTGGTTGTGAGTTCCCGCTGTCTCGGTACTGGTGCATACGGGCTCCTCTAGCTGCAGACGTGGGTGCGGATCAGGGTGTTGTGTACGTTGGTGTCGCAGCAACAGACTGGGTAGTTTGAAAAGCCGACCACATTCCTCGCATAGATGCTTGGGTGCCCCATGCACTGTCCGTTCGTGACACCGTAGACTGTCCAGGCGAATAAATAGTTTCCCACACCTCGTGCAGCTATACCGGGTGGGTACCGTCGTGCTTGGTGGCCTCATGGCGGCGCAAGTCGTGCAGACGAGTAAACGATTTGGAGCACGTAATACAAGTGAACATCTTGGTGATTGACAGGGTGTCTGATTAAACGGCCAGGCCGCTTCCCTTTTATAGCACGCTAGCTGGTGATCTATTTTTAGCACACTCACTTCAAGTACCTCCAAATCGACGACCGAGATGTACTGGTGTACGACTGAGCCACATTGCGTACGTGTGTGTGTGTTTGTGTTTGAGTCCAACCGTGCACCATGTCGAATTACGTTCTCTCCGAAAACTTCCTCTCATCGCATCAATATGCTCAGACCCATTCAATATAAACACAACCAAGAGACATCAACAACAACAGGCACATTGCGTAATACACGTTTTATTATCCTCACACCAACACCATCACTACCACCACCACCACCTAGCGTTGGCGCCGTCAACGATCAGCGTGTAGACATATAGAGTATGTACGGCATGTTATGGTATTCATCAGTGCATGGGTGAAGCATTCAGCCGATGGTGTAGTCGGTCAGCTTGGTAACGAAAAACGTGACATTGGTCATCCTCTCTACGACCCACTGGGTGTTGGGGCGTTGTCAGGGTATCCAGTTTCTCAAGCATCGTCTCTAGCGAAGGCCTATCCGTGATGGTAAACGGTTGGTCAAACACCCGTATGCTACTGCTCGGGTAAAAGTATCGGACTTGGTCTGCCTCCTTATGCTGCAGCACATAACCAAACGCCAGATTCAACTTGAAGGTCGTAGTTTGATCGTTGAAGATGGCTTCCACGTAGCTGCGTAGATTGGCGAGGTCGGTCAGTCGGAAATTGTAGATATCTTGAATAGGGCGATGACGGTGGAAACAGTGCCGCATCATTGACCAATGGCGCCGATAGATGTCACTCACTGGATGATCGTCGTGTAACAGATCGCTAGGAACATTTATGGATTCGTCCGCGAAGTGTACTTTGCCCTCTACGTCGTACAAAATCTTGCTCAAGGTCTTGTCGTCGGAATTTGACTGTTGAATTAGGGCGACATCATCATCATCAGCCCTCGTGCGATGGGTGGGAGTTCCCTCTGTCTCGATACTGGTGCCTACTGGCTTCTCTACCAGCAAACGTGGCCGCGGAACAGGGTGTCGTGTGCGTTGGTGTCGCAGCAACTGACTGGTCAGTTTGAAAAGCCGACCACATTTTTCGCATGGACGCTTGGGTGGCCCATGAATTGAACGTTCATGGCGCTTTAAATGATCCGGGCGCTGAAACGACAGTGTACATATCGTACAGTTATACCGGGTGGTTCCGTCGTGCTTGGCAGCCTCATGGCGACGCAAGACGTGCAGACGCGTGAATGATTTGGAGCACGTAGTACAAGTGAACATCTTGGTGGTTGACAGAGTATCTGATGAAACGGCCAGGCCGCTTCCCTTTTATAGCACGCTAGCTGGTGATCTATTTTTAGCACACTCAGTTCGACTACTCCCAAGTCGAGGCCTAAGATGTACTGGTGTACAACTGAACCGCGTTGAGCGCGCGCGCGTTTGTACATCCGGGACCTTGTCAACATCCGGGTTTTCCAGTGGGGTTTTCCCCTCGTTCCACCGTCTTCCATACGGGTACTGTGGTTTTACATCCGGGTCCGCATCTTACCTCCCGTTTTTTCATGTTTACTGTCACGTGTCCGGAACCGGAAGTTGTTACAAAACATGCACTGTCCGTTCGTGACACCGTAGACTGTCCAGGCGAATAAATAGTTTCCCACACCTCGTGCAGCTATACCGGGTGGGTACCGTCGTGCTTGGTGGCCTCATGGCGGCGCAAGTCGTGCAGACGAGTAAACGATTTGGAGCACGTAATACAAGTGAACATCTTGGTGATTGACAGGGTGTCTGATGAAACGGTCAGGCCGCTTCCCTTTTATAGCACGCTAGCTGGTGATCTATTTTTAGCACACTCACTTCAAGTACCTCCAAATCGACGACCGAGATGTACTGGTGTACGACTGAGCCACATTGCGTACGTGTGTGTGTGTTTGTGTTTGAGTCCAACCGTGCACCATGTCGAATTACGTTCTCTCCGAAAACTTCCTCTCATCGCATCAATATGCTCAGACCCATTCAATATAAACACAACCAAGAGACATCAACAACAACAGGCACATTGCGTAATACACGTTTTATTATCCTCACACCAACACCATCACTACCACCACCACCACCTAGCGTTGGCGCCGTCAACGATCAGCGTGTAGACATATAGAGTATGTACGGCATGTTATGGTATTCATCAGTGCATGGGTGAAGCATTCAGCCGATGGTGTAGTCGGTCAGCTTGGTAACGAAAAACGTGACATTGGTCATCCTCTCTACGACCCACTGGGTGTTGGGGCGTTGTCAGGGTATCCAGTTTCTCAAGCATCGTCTCTAGCGAAGGCCTATCCGTGATGGTAAACGGTTGGTCAAACACCCGTATGCTACTGCTCGGGTAAAAGTATCGGACTTGGTCTGCCTCCTTATGCTGCAGCACATAACCAAACGCCAGATTCAACTTGAAGGTCGTAGTTTGATCGTTGAAGATGGCTTCCACGTAGCTGCGTAGATGGGCGAGGTCGGTCAGTCGGAAATTGTAGATATCTTGAATAGGGCGATGACGGTGGAAACAGTGCCGCATCATTGACCAATGGCGCCGATAGATGTCACTCACTGGATGATCGTCGTGTAACAGATCGCTAGGAACATTTATGGATTCGTCCGCGAAGTGTACTTTGCCCTCTACGTCGTACAAAATCTTGCTCAAGGTCTTGTCGTCGGAATTTGACTGTTGAATTAGGGCGACATCATCATCATCAGCCCTCGTGCGATGGGTGGGAGTTCCCTCTGTCTCGATACTGGTGCCTACGGGCTTCTCTACCAGCAAACGTGGCCGCGGAACAGGGTGTCGTGTGCGTTGGTGTCGCAGCAACTGACTGGTCAGTTTGAAAAGCCGACCACATTTTTCGCATGGACGCTTGGGTGGCCCATGAATTGAACGTTCATGGCGCTGTAAATGATCCGGGCGCTGAAACGACAGTGTACATATCGTACAGTTATACCGGGTGGTTCCGTCGTGCTTGGCAGCCTCATGGCGGCGCAAGTCGTGCAGACGCGTGAATGATTTGGAGCACGTAGTACAAGTGAACATCTTGGTGGTTGACAGAGTATCTGATGAAACGGCCAGGCCGCTTCCCTTTTATAGCACGCTAGCTGGTGATCTATTTTTAGCACACTCAGTTCGACTACTCCCAAGTCGAGGCCTAAGATGTACTGGTGTACAACTGAACCGCGTTGAGCGCGCGCGCGTGTGTACATCCTGGACCTTGTCAACATCCGGGTTTTCCAGTGGGGTTTTCCCCTCGTTCCACCGTCTTCCATACGGGTACTGTGGTTTTACATCCGGGTCCGCATCTTACCTCCCGGTTTTTTCATGTTTACTGTCACGTGTCCGGAACCGGAAGTTGTTACAAGACAGTTGGCGCTGTGAGGTCACTTCCGCTTCCGTTCACGTAACCGGAACTGACCTTTGACCCTGCGCGCGCTAACAATACCGGATAAAAATTGCGCGCAGGGTCAAAGGTCAGTAACGGTCACGTGAACGGAAGCGGAAGTGACCTCACAGCGCCACCTGTCTTGTAACAACTTCCGGTCCCGGACACGTGACAGTAAACATAGAAAAACCGGGAGGTAAGATGCGGACCCGGATGTAAAACCACAGTACCCGTATGGAAGACGGTGGAACGAGGGGAAAAACCCCGGATGGTCCCGGATGTACACACGCGCGCGCGCTCAACGCGGTTCAGTTGTACACCAGTACATCTTAGGCCTCGATTTGGGAGTAGTTGAACTGATTGTGCTAAAAATAGATCACCAGCTAGCGTGCTATAAAAGGGAAGCGGCCTGGCCGTTTCATCAGATAATCTGTCAACCACCAAGATGTTCACTTGTACTACGTGCTCCAAATCATTCACGCGTCTGCACGACTTGCGCCGCCATGAGGCTGCCAAGCACGACGGAACCACCCGGTATAACTGCACGATATGTACACTGTCGTTTCAGCGCCCGGATCATTTACAGCGCCATGAACGTTCAATTCATGGGCCACCCAAGCGTCCATGCGAAAAATGTGGTCGGCTTTTCAAACTGACCAGTCAGTTGCTGCGACACCAACGCACACGACACCCTGTTCCGCAGCCGCGTTTGCTGGTAGAGAAGGCACCAGTATCGAGACAGAGGGAACTCCCACCCATCACACGAGGGCTGATGATGATGATGTCGCCCTAATTCAACAGTCAAATTCCGACGACAAGACCTTGAGCCAGATTTTGTACGACGTAGAGGGCAAAGTACACTTCGCGGACGAATCCATAAATGTTCCTAGCGATCTGTTACACGACGATCATCCAGTGAGTGACATCTATCGGCGCCATTGGTCCATGATCCGGCACTGCTTCCACCGTCATCGCCCTATTCAAGATATCTACAATTTCCGACTGACCGACCTCGCCCATCTACGCAGCTACGTGGAAGCCATCTTCAACGATCAAACTACGACCTTCAAGTTGAATCTGGCGTTTGGTTATGTGCTGCAGCATAAGGAGGCAGACCAAGTCCGATACTTTTACCCGAGCAGTAGCATACGGGTGTTTGACCAACCGTTTACCATCACGGATAGGGCTTCGCTATAGACGATGCTGGAGAAACTGGATACCGTGGATCCCTTGGAATGGGCCCAACAACGCCCCAACACCCAGTGGGTCGTAGAGAGGCAGACCAATGTCACGTTATTCGTTACCAAGCTGACCGACTACACCATCGGCTGAATGCTTCACCCATGCACTGATGAATACCATAACATGCCGTACATACTCTATATGTCTACACGCTGATCGTTGACGGCGTCAACGCTAGGTGGTGGTGATGGTAGTGGTGGTGTGAGGATAATGAAACGTATATTACGCAATATGCCTGTTGTTGTTGATGTCTCTTGGTTGTGTTTATACTGAATGAGTCTGAGCATATTGATGCGATGAGAGGAAGTTTTCGGAGAGAACGTAATTCGACATGGTGCACGGTTGGACTCAAACACAAACACACACACACGTACGCAATGTGGCTCAGTCGTACACCAGTACATCTCGGTCATCGATTTGGAGGTACTTGAAGTGAGTGTGCTTAAAATAGATCACCAGCTAGCGTGCTATAAAAGGGAAGCGGCCTGGTCGTTTCATCAGACACTCTGTCAATCACCAAGATGTTCACTTGTACTACGTGCTCCAAATCGTTTACTCGTCTGCACGACTTGCGCCGCCATGAGGCCACCAAGCACGACGGAATCACCCGGTATAGCTGCACGAGGTGTGGGAAGCTATTTATTCGCCTGGACAGTCTACGGTGTCACGAACGGACAGTGCATGGGGCACCCAAGCATCTATGCGAGGAATGTGGTCGGCTTTTCAAACTACCCAGTCTGTTGCTGCGACACCAACGTACACAACACCCTGATCCGCACTCACGTTTGCAGGTAGAGGAGCCCGTAGGCAACAGTACCGAGACAGCGGGAACTCACACCCACCGCACGAGGGCCGATGATGATGATGTCGCCCTAATTCAACAGTCAAATTCCGACGACAAAACCTTGGGTCAGATTTTGTACGACGTGGGGAGCAAAGTACACTTCGCGGATGAACCCATAAATGTTCCTAGCGATCTGTTACACGAAGACCATCCAGTGAGTGACATCTATCGGCGCCATGGGCCCATGATACGACACTGTTTCCACCGTCATCGCCCTATTCAAGATATCTACAATTTCCGACTGACCGACCTCGCCCGTTTACACAGTTACGTGGAAGCCATCTTCAATGACCAAGCTACGTCCTTCAAATTAAATCTGGCGTTTGGTTATGTGCTGCAGCATAAGGTGACAGACCAAATCCGATACTTTTACCCGAGCAGTAACATCCGGGTATTTGACCAATCGTTTACCATCACGGATAGGGCGTCGCTAGAGACGATGCTGGAGAAACTGGACACCGTGGATGCCTTGGAATATGCCCAACAACAACGTCACAACACCAAGTGGACAGTGGAGAGGATGACCAATGTCATGTTTTTCGTTACCAAGCTGACCGACCACCCCATCGGCTGAATGCTTCACCCATGCACTGATCAATACTATAACATGCCGTACATACTCTATATGTCTACATGCTGATCGTTGAATAGAGCTCAGTAATAACTTGTACCTAATGTGACAGTGCGTTAAATAATAAAACATGGTGTTTTATATTTCAATTTGCTTTGTTGTGAACATACTAAACGTACCCAGGGCGGCTCCCCCAGCCTGGGTATGATGTAACATTGGGGATAATAAACTGTATGAACATTGCTGAACTTGTTGTTGTTCAGGACAACCGCTATTCGATTGTATAATACAGCGGAGCTTTGAGCTCCGGAGCTCCGACCCACGGGAGCTCCACCACCACCACCGGGCGTTGACGAGCGGTGGTGGTGTTGGTGGTGGTGTGTGGTAGTGTGTGTGTGTGTGTGGTGGTGGTATTATTGGTGTGTGGTGGTGTCTGTACATATAGAGATTAACTCGTGTCCCTCATCATTCCATATGTATTGGACGACTAATCAAAATTTCGCTACCGCTCGTACTGATGACGTCACCAATGACGTCACAGATCACAAGCAAATCACTCAAGTTGTGGTCTACACCATGTACTTTCGCTACTACTCGTACTGATGACGTCACCGATTACGTCACAGCAAAGATATGGTATAATGCATGACAGCTATGGATGGTCCATCTCTACAACAAATACCTTCCTTCACTGCCCCAAAATGCCCACTTTGGCTACTACTCGTACTGATGACGTCATTAATGACGTCACAGATGCTGTGGACATCCAGCAAATCGTGGGAAAAAATTGGCACTGAGCCAATTATAAAACATGTTCTTTCGCTACTACTCGTACTGATGACGTCACCGATGACGTCACAGATGCTGTGGACATCCCTCAAATGGAGTCTACACCCCGAGAACTGCAAGATGACACTTCCCACGACGCATTCGGACCAAGGATGGTCCATCTCTACACCAAATACCTTCTTTCACTGTCCCAAAATGCCCACTTTGGCTACTACTCCTACTGATGACGTCACCAGTGACATCACAGATGACGTGAACATCCCTCATCGTGGTCTGCACCCCGCGAACTACAAGATGACACCCCAAAGGAAGCATTCGGACCAAGAATGGACCATTTCTACACCAAATACCTTCTTTCACTGGCCCAAAATGCCCACTTTCGCTACTACTCGTGCTGATGACGTCACCCATGAAGTCACAGATGACGTGGACATTCCTCAAATCGGGATCTACACCCCGAGAGCTACAACATGACACCTCCGACGACCCATTCGGACCGACAATCTCTACACCAAATACCTTCTTTCATTGCCCCAAAATGCCCACTTTGGCTACTACTCCCACTGATGACGTCACAGATGACGTGAGCATCCCTCAAATCGGGGTCTACACCCCGAGAACTACATCATGAAAGCTCCCAGGACGCATTCGGATCAAGGATGGTCCATCTCTACACCAAATACCTTCCTGCACTGCCCCAAAATGACCACTTTACTTACTACAACCAACTGCGCATGCGCAGATTGACGCGACTTGCATACATCTTTTTTTTTAGATGACGACTCTATAACGAATATTATGGGTTAAGAATACTGATCAGCGATACGGATTTGATATTTCTGGAACATCATGATGTCTTGCCGGCATCATTGAAAACTGTTGACCGCTTCTCTCTTGCAGGAAACAAGCTATGTTTATGTATACTATGATTGTCTTTTTGAATTTGGTGCTAATACTGTTATGTGGAAAATGGAATAGGTCTTTGGATTATGGACGCGGATATTCTCTAATGGACGACGGCTGGATTATGAATGACGGACTAGACGCTTGTAACGTAAAAACACGCCATTCTGACTCTACCCTACACAAGCTTCACTTTGACACATTGCAGGACCCATTCGGACCCATAGCGGTCCATCTCTACCCCAAACACACCCCCACATACCCCCCAAAATGCCTGCTTTCTATACTACGGCCAGACTGCGCATGCACAGACTATTGAACACGGACAAACCATTAGTCCAGTCGGATGCTCCTCCACGAGAGCTTCAAAATAAGACCTCATAGGACACCATAGGATCATTAGGGGCTCACCTAGACCCCAAAACGTTCACCCAGTATGGACCTATACCTCCATAGCCCGTATGGAGCTATATGGGCCTTCCCAGGCCTCGGTGAACTTTTTCCAAAAATTTCACCGCTTCGCTCCGGGAACCTCCCCATCATGTTCTAAATGACGAGACGTGAAAAACAAATCCAAACAACCCATATCACAATGAACGTGTGTGAATTTCCCTGGCTGGACCTATACACGCCATAGCCAGCCTACGGGGTTTTATACAGACCTCCGTGACTTTTTCCAAAAATTTCACCGTTTCGCTCCAGGACCCTGCCCATCGTGTTCTAAATGACGAGACGTGAAAAACAAATCCAAACAACCCATATCACAATGAACGTGTGTGAATTTCCCAGGCTGGACCTATCCCTCCCATAGCCAGCCTATGGGGCTTTATACAGACCTCGGTGACTTTTTCCAAAAATTTCACCGTTTCGCCCCAGGACCCTGCCCATCGTGTTCTAAATGACGAGACGTGAAAAACAAATCCAAACAACCCATATCACAATGAACGTGTGTGAATTTCCAGGTTGGACCTATCCCTCCCATAGCCAGTATCAAGCTATATGGGCCTATATACAGACCTCCGTGAATTTTCGAAAAATTTCACCGATTCGCTCCAGGACCCCGCCCATCGTGTTTGTCGTGGCGAAACGAGAAAAACGAGACCCCACACCCCATAGTAAAATGCAAAAAAACAATGACCATCCCCATACCCCATACAGGCCTGTATATTGTATAATACAGACCCCTATTGTAGGG
This sequence comes from Hanleya hanleyi, assembly GCA_036873755.1. NCBI lineage: Eukaryota > Metazoa > Mollusca > Polyplacophora > Lepidopleurida > Hanleyidae > Hanleya > Hanleya hanleyi. The sequence goes on along the minus strand of JAVTVY010026573.1, from coordinate 19,173 downwards.
GTAAAGTTCGTGTTCCGCTTTATATATTTTCGGACAAAAATCCTAATTTTACATGCACCCACCCCATTGACTTGATAGGCAGGCCCCGATAAGCCCGGGGACCGATATTAGCCCTTTTGGCTAGAGTTGATAGGGGTTTTCCCCTATTTTAGGGGTAAAGTCCGTGTTCCGCTTTTTATATTTTCGGGACAAATCCTCAATTTACATGCACCCACTCCCCCCATCCTACCTCTGTCGGCAGGCTCCGATAAGCCCCACTAGACGTGGTTGATAGGAGTTTTCCCCTATTTTAGGGGTAAAGTCCGTGTTCCGCTTTTTATATTTTCGGGGACAAATCCTCAATTTACATGCACCCACTCCCCCACCCTACCTCTCTCAGCAGGCCCCGATAAGCCAGGGACCGATATTCGCCCTTTGGGATAGGGTTGATAGGGGTTTTCCTCTATTGTAGCGGTAAAGTCCGTGCTCCGCTTTTTATATTTTCGGGACAAATCCTAAATTTACATACACCCACTCTAGGCAGAACCCGATAAGCCCGGGAACCGATATTAGCCCTTTGGGATAGGGTTGATAGGGGGTTTCCTCTATTGTATGGGTAAAGTCCGTGTTCCGCTTTTTATATTTTCGGGGACAAATCCTCAATTTACATGCACCCACTCCCCCACCCTACCTCTCTCAGCAGGCCCCGATAAGCCAGGGACCGATATTCGCCCTTTGGGATAGGGTTGATAGGGGTTTTCCTCTATTGTAGCGGTAAAGTCCGTGCTCCGCTTTTTATATTTTCGGGACAAATCCTAAATTTACATACACCCACTCTAGGCAGAACCCGATAAGCCCGGGAACCGATATTAGCCCTTTGGGATAGGGTTGATAGCAGTTATATTCTATTGTAGGGGTAAAGTCCGTGTTCCGCTTTTTATATTTTCGGGGACAAATCCTCATTTTACATACACCCACCCATGACTTGCAAAATCCTTCCGTAGGGACCCCAAGTCCCCGACTCAAATGAATGGACGGCATACAAGTCCGTACATGCACTCCTAATCACGTGACTGCCGCATGATGGAAAAACCCCAGATACAAGTCTGTACATGCATTCCATATAGTCCTGGAGGAGCGCTTCACTTTGACACCTCACTCGACCCAATCGGTCCATGCAGCGTATTTGAAGTCTGGGGACTAATTTCTGTCCGCGGAGGCAGACCGCATCACCGCCAGACCACATCACTGCGGAGGAATACATGCCCCATGCACTTGACCATCACGTGACCTCCACATGAGACGGCGTACTTTTTGAGACGGCGCACTCTTTTGCCGATTTTCGCCCGTATTATAATGCACTTGACCTCGACGCCAGATTCTTACGCCAGGTCAACTTGGGGGTTAATGCGCAATGTATACTACTAACGTAATACATTATCCATTGTTATTGTTTATTTTAAAATACATACTCCAAATCGTGAACGAATTCCATAAAAAGTATAATGTTTTGTAACTTGTTGCCATAGTAACAATATTTCTGAAAATAATGATATTTCTCAAAATCAGACATTTACAGTGAGCGTAATGCTACAAACTAGCAATATCATACAAGAGATTGGATCTATAGCTCGAAATATGTTTTATATGAAGTTCATTAGTTTGCAAGACATCTCCAGCTACTCAAAACTCCCTGAACTGAAGGTGTATACCTTTAAATTCGTATATATCTGCAAGACTTTGGAGAATTCACAAGATATATAATTCATTATCGTCTCGTAAAATGTATCCTAATACTAATGTAAAATTTCATCAGTACTAAACGATTCTAAATTGATTTGATTTTCAGGTCACGACGTATGTGCCAGGTCTCTGGCGGGCGAGGTTCATCTTGAGCTAGTGGCACCAACAGAGCTCTACCATCTCACAATGATATCATATACCGTCATTCCTATACATGTACCTGGATAGCCAAAAACAGATGTTTATTCTAGGTACGTTACGCCCTCGATGCTTTAATGGAAATTAAAGGAGTATAAATGGTCCAAGCGAAATAACTGTTTGTCGTGTTTCTTTGATACACCCGATATTCTATAGTTATATATATGGTTATTTACCAACATTTTCATGTGACCACAGATTAAAGATTCACACCCGGAAACCACACGGGTAGGGTCATATTTCCTTTAACACCCGGGACCCCACGGGGGGGGGGTCCTATTTCTTTTCAGACCCGGGAAGCCCACAGGTGCAGGGGCGTCGTTAGGGGGGGGTCGTCCGGTGCGAACGACCCCCCCTTGGCCGCGCCAAAAAAAAAAACAGAAGAAAAAGCAAAAGAAAAAACAAAAAACAAAAACAAAAACAGAGAAAACAAAAACAAAATAAAAAAAGCATAAAAACATAAAATAAAAAAAACATAAAAATTACAGATAGAGTGCCAAGACGTGTAGTGGTGTGTAAAAGGCCCGTTTTGTTTGTGTCAAACCAGGAAGTCAAATGGAGTCCGGCATATTCTTCAATATCGATGCGGGTTTATGCGAAACAAATGTGAAAATAGAACCATAAATCAATATACATTGTGTTCAGATTTGTTTCCGAGAAAACGGGTAAAACGCATCTCCGGCAACCGGAGACCCTGGAGCTTCCGGGGCCTAGGCGGCCCCTGGACCCTCGCATGTAAAGGTCATCGTTTTTTTATGTGTTCTTTTTATGTGATAAATATAACTAAACAGTCAAATGGATTCAGGCATGAAGTATGATTATTTCAATATCGATGAGTGCTTATAAATGCGAAACATACGTGAAAATAGAACCATAAATCAATATACATTGTGTTCAGATTTGTTTCCGAGAAAACGGGTAAAACGCATCTCCGGCAACCGGAGACCCTGGAGCTTCCGGGGCCTAGGCGGCCCCTGGACCCTCGCATGTAAAGGTCATCGTTTTTTTATGTGTTCTTTTTATGTGATAAATATAACTAAACAGTCAAATGGATTCAGGCATGAAGTATGATTATTTCAATATCGATGAGTGCTTATAAATGCGAAACATACGTGAAAATAGAACCATAAATCTACATACATTACGTTCGAATTTATTTCTGAGAAAGCTCTTAAAACGCGTCTCTGGAGATCTGGAACTTCGGAGCTTCCGGGGCCTAAACGGCTCGTGGACCCTCGCCTGTTGGGCTGTGAGGATTTCCTTGTTTTATCTGTGTGTGAATGAATCGTATCTGTAGGCATATTGGTTTCCCTCCCAAGAACTCCTCTCCTCTCATCGTTTTGTATGTTTTAAATATAACTAGAACGTCAAATGGATGAAGGCATGAGGTGCGATGTTTTCAATATCGATGCATGCTTATAATTACGAGAAAAAAAAAATCGTGAAAATAGAATCATAAATGTGCATGCAGTATGATCAGTTTTATTTCCGGAAAAACGTTCAGAACGCATCTCCGGCAATCTAGGACCCCGGAGCTTCCGGGGCCTAGGCGGCCCCTGGACCCCCGCCTGTTGGGCTGTGATAGTGGTCCCCAACTTTCAATTACGTTCCGACGCCACTGGGTTAGCCTACGAGGCATATAGGCCCAAAGCGTTATTATTGTGTTTTCAACATGACAAAGAGAATAAAATATAATACTGATATTTGACAAATGACGTGTTAGTTTAATTGTTGGAAATCGCTCAGAATGCATCTCCGGCCATCTAAGGTCTCAGAGCTGTATAATATAACCCTAAATCTGCATACATTATGTTCAGATTTAATTCCGGGAAAACGCTTAGAACGCATCTCCGGCGATCTAGGACCCCGGAGCTTCCGGGGCCTAGGCGGCCCCTGGACCCTCGCCTAAAGTGCTATGATAATCGACCCCCCTTTGAAAAATCCTAGCGACGCCCATGAGGTGCCCCAGTTAGTCGCCCCTTACGACAAACTCTCTGAGGAGCTGGGACCTATTCTTACCATGACATGGATTGTGCACAACGACACCCCAGGTCAATCCCCGGGACCCCCATGGGGCGACTACTTTGTGTGACGTCATTTGCCATATGCGCTATAAATACATGCGCGACGTTATGTGCATCAGCAAGGCGAGGGACGTCCTTAAGTACGATGAACCTCGGGAGCTGTGATGACAGATCAGCTCAAACATATGGAAAGCCATCAGTGTCATAACCTCTGGTTTTCCACACGTGGTAATTCGATTTTCCACACGTGGAAATTATATTATCCACGCGTGGAAAATACAGCCAATGGTTTGACTTGTAATTACCAATTGTGGATATTTCGACCAATTACTCAACTTGGAAATACCACACGTGGAAATTATTTACCACGTGTGGAAAATATCCACCAATGATAGAACTGGGAATACCACGTGTGGAAATTATTTACCACACGTCGTATTTATCACCCAATCATTGAATTCGGAAATACGACGCGTGGTAAATAATTTCGACACGTGGTATTCCCATTTATCCACGCGTCGAAATTTTATTTTACCCAGCCAATGAATGAGAGCTTAACAAAGAAAGCTGGCCCATTCAGAATGGCGAAAATCGAGAGTTCAAGTATCAGTTCTCCGAATGCGTTCGTCTAGCTGGAACAGACAATCTGCAACAGGACACTGTCAATTTCATAAAATACAGGTACGTGTAGCAAACTTTAATAAGTTTTTTTGTTGAGGAGTGCAGGAGTTTCACCTGAGGCTGAGTCGTATATGTCGACGACCGTACGACAGATAATACAGAGTCAAAGTGCGTGTATCTGCTTTCTGTAACGACTGTTTTGATCGGTAGATTCGAAAATAGAATTACCACGTGTGGAAAAGAGAATTACCACGTGTGAAAACCCCAGTGAAATACCACGCGTGGAAATTATTTACCACGCGTCGTATTTCCGAATTCAATGATTGGGTGATAAATACGACGTGTGGTAAATAATTTCCACACGTGGTATTCCCAGTTCTATCATTGGTGGATATTTACCACACGTGGTAAATAATTTCCACGTGTGGTATTTCCAAGTTAAGTAATTGGTCGAAATATCCACACGTGGTAATTACAAGTCAAACCATTGGCTGCATTTTCCACGCGTGGAAAATCGAATTACCACGTGTCGAAAACCAGAGGTTATGACACTGATGGCTTTCCATACAAACAACTCATCTGATGTTAATGGATGAGCATCGTGGACGTCTGATGGAGTAAACGCCTCAACATGGGGTAAACTGGTAAATGCAAGAATACGCAGGAAAACTAACCTGTAATGCCCGACGTCATACGGCTTAAATTTCCCACCAAAACAATAAACCTGCAGTCAGTATATTTGTTTGTGGGGTCATATGACATCTTGCTAGTACAACGGCATCGTTTTCCACCTCCCTTTTAATGCTGCGTTTAATTCGCCTATCTTGATATATATATCTTGGAAAAGGACGATTTTAACTAATCTCAGGGAGTCACACGTTAAGTCATACGGTTGAAGCTCTGACTCTTATATGTGTATATTTTATCCAATATCTAATGAAAATTTATTACCCTGGTTAACTGGTATCACACCGGGCATGCAGTTTGAAAACAATTCCAAAAAGTTACTTTGCTGTGATCACAAACCCATCCACCGGGCCTGAAATTATTTGTTGGGACCCTGTATAATTGTTCAAAACTAGATAGCAAAGGGGTAGATGTAGAAACGTAACTTGCCGAAACTAATCTTGTGGTTTTGATCACAGACGAGGTCACGAGAATGGACTTTAGGAAAACTCTCAGTGGTACATGTAGCTTCTCCAGAAATTGCAAGAAAATTAGAATACGACAGAGTTTGATCGAAGACACATTAGGAAGTGAACATTTCCCAGTATATGCACAGAGCGGTAGGCATAGCTCGAACAAAGAAAACCAAAATGTACCACATAGATTCAACTCATCTTCATTTTGTCAAGTCAATTTCTACGTTCCCACTTCGAACTTCCCTTTATATATCTGGCCCCCTTCAATGCTCAAAGAACTTATAAATAGACACGAGACGTCACTGACCGCGAAACCATTTAAATTTCGAAATGTGTCATAGAAGAGATCATTGATTGGCTGGCTTATATATTGGGCCAATACAACCACCATATTAGGAGGAATGACGCCGCTACTTGAGGATGATGTCACCCTACACACAATCGGCGTGTAGGTTCTGATTGGTTCGTCTTTCGTTCGTAGGTGAAATTTACACCTCGGATTTTGAAAACTGAAGGTGGTCAGATGAATCAAGACAGGTTCGAAGTGGGAACGTAGAAATTGGCTTGAAAAAAAGATGATTCAACTATGTAAATGTGGACTGGTTCACGATCAAACGCGAATGCTTAAATGTAAAATATAAAGATCTCTATAGTTTAAATATGGAGGAATTTAATGATAATATTATACGTAAATTTATGGATGTAAATTAGCAACCTCAACCGGAAAGAGAGCACTCAGATAGTTTAAACGCATGCGACTGAGAACTGATTATGCAGCATAAGGACTTAAGGAGGGAAGCGAACAAGACCATTATGACATAAGATGTAAACCAAAACTACTGGGGAAATTTCTGCAACACAGTAGACTAAAACCAAATTAAAAAAAACATTTGGAACAAGCTCCGCCACTTCTATAAGAAATTACTCCCATGGAAGATGCTCTGAGGGGCCAAACTCCAAGGATTTCTAGCCTACCATCAAACTCTTCCTATCAAATAAAAATATGTGGTAGAATAATACAACAATACTGCATGAAGGCGGAACTGTTATTTCTGAGCAAACATAGGGGAAAGAATCGTGTAAAGTATTGATGAATGCGAAATTTAGGTTCGCAATACCAGAAAAAACTATATGCGTCATGCGAAATGTAGGTTCGCAATACCAGAAAATCTATATGCGTCAGTTTTCCCTGCGTTAACTCATCTGATTTAACTTAACGTTTTGCGTAAATCCAAGATGGCCGCCATGGATGTTGACCAATTGGTTTCCCAAAGAGACAATGAGGTAGATCCCATAGATCCTCTTAACCACTTGAAATTTTGATTTCATCGGTCCAGTGGTGTTGGAGTGACAGTGGAATGAGTTCAGTATCTACTGTATTTATCAGCAGCCTGGTGCCCTGTTATTGAAAACCAAAATCTTGTAAGTAAAAACCGACCGATATCTTCACAATCGCACCTTTCTGTCACTAGTACATACCATATACTTCGTCGTGCGACATACCTGCCTTCGTTTCCCACGGCCAGATTATAACTTTTGTTCCGCTGCTGTCTAACCTCGGAAGATATTCCTTTGTGACTAGCAATATGGCCGGTCGAATTTTTCTCCTCTTTCTCGTGGCCTTAGCTGCCAGAATCACTGCGCTACCCTTTGACGATCCCTGCAACATCATGCCCAAAACGTAAGTATCACTTACAGATGTGTATGGTAGAAAACCAGGATTTAAATATTCTATTACCACAACGTGTTTAACTGTTTGAAGAGTTGCATGACGTTAGAAATGCCCTATGTTGCAATCCCATTTAATGGAACGCTTATGGTAATAGCCTTATGCTTGTTTATCGACAAAAAACTCAACTTCATCTGAGCCAGCACAGTCCAGCATACACACTGATGAATTGTAAACGAATCATAATTAGTAGCCAGGTATGAATATGTAGACATTCAGATGGGGTCATTCTGAAGCAAACACTCTGCACTAGATATGGAACATGCCCATAATACCAGCACGGAAGGAGAACATATACATGTAAGCCCAGTTTTACAACACAGCATTTATAAAAATGTGTTTTCCATCACGAATATAAAGGGAACGGACTAAATACATAGAATAATTCATGCTGTTTCAGGACATTATCCGTTATGTCAGTACGGTGCTCCATTCTTTGGTACTGTATCTTAGTAAGTAGCGATAGAAAGATCTGAACTCTGGAGCAACATGCCTGGGTCACAAGTGGCTTCAACATGAACTTCATAGTTTCTACATGAACAGCTACAGTAAGAGCGCGGCAGAGATACCGAGGCTACGTCTTAGAGCCGTGTTGTAAAACTTTCCTGTGAATTAGTTATATGGTTGCTTTTTTAGTCGCCAGACGTCAAGTTTTCCCACCATATCTCACCAATTAATCATTTGAGCTAAAACTTCTCAAGAAGAAACCATATTAATCTAGTCTTAGAGAATAATTCAATCCTTACAGCACGCACTTTATCCAGTCAACAGTGGAATCGGTCGTATTATAAAGTCATTGTATCTACAAAAAAGTTTCGTAAATCCTTGCGAGAGATGGGTATCAAATGTTTGTCACTGATAACCGACAGTGGGTTACTCGAATCGTTCTCTTTCAGGCTTCCGAAAGTAGGTGAAACTGTCACCGTTGCTATCCAAACTGAGTGTCCGAAGGGTCAAATTATGTGGGATTACCCTCAAGGAACTTTGATGGTTAACTTCGACCCACCACACACCGATAGCTTTCAGCTTTGTCTGAAGGGAGGGCATGCAAACTATATGCAAGAGATGTATTCCATTGTCGGGACCAGCAAAGACCGAATTCAAGTCCCAACTGCAGGTATACATTGTTTGTATAATTCATATAACTTTGTTTCAAACTTATAGTGACTGAAGTAACGAACCCGGCTAATACAAAAGATGTCATCTGAGAAAGATTGTACCAAAACTGCATAAAATTATCAAATACATGTACCAATAGAAAAAACTTGATAATTAATCCTGAATTTGTTAATCCAAACGGTAACCTGTCAATGTCCCACTTCTTTGAATCGTTCACACAAAATGCCATCGGAAGCAAATGATCTGAATAGTACTTGAAAGCATAAAAATAAACACGCATGCATCATGTTATGAGTTTACCGAATCCATGACAAGTCGGAAGTTCTCGTTTATTGACATTTATAAGAGATCCGTTGATGTTGGAGAAACAGTATATTCAGTTTAATATCTACAGATAGCTTTTTGTAGGTTAGTTTTTCTGGGTATTCTTGCATTTACCATGTTACCCTATGAGGCGTTTACTTCATCAATCGCCCTCGTTACTCATCCAATAACATCAGAGGATTTACTTATTTGAGCAGATCTGTCATAACAGCTTCGATTTAGTTCAGTTTAAGCCAGTGCTAGGGACGATGTAGCTACTTCATTCTTTCACATGAACAGACACAATTAAAGCTGAAAAACGAAGGTTACGTCTTAGAAGCCTCCGTATTCTAGTCTGAGTGTGAGGTGCCGAGGAAGGCTTTCCTGTGGGGTCATATCGTTGCTTTTTAGTCGCCAGACGCCGTAAATTGCCCCAACATATCTCACCAGTCCACTAGTATGAAGGCATGTCAACATACATACCATCTTTCCTTTCATGAAAGATGAGTGAGTACTGAGTGATATTGGCCAGCTTCATGTATATCAGGTTATGAAGAGAACATACAAATTGGAATACTTTTTCATGAACGGAGCCACCTGTATCACTGAAACACACTGATAAAGTATACTTTACATCTGACAGTTATGTAACCACGTATAATTCAATTAACTTTATCGGTTATCCGTAAATAACAAGAACTTGCATGAACTGTAACTGAACTTACGTGATTAACTTGATAATATTATGTTTATTATTATTTTCAATAATTCTACTTTGGTTGTTTTGAAGTCTTAGTATGCTTCGAACTGTGCCAAAGAATTGACTTAGTAGTGAGTCATTTCGCGCGAACTTTGTGGTCTTTCATTTCGAAAAGAATGGCATCCTTGAATATTTCGTCTTGTTTCGCGTAGACAAAATCTATGACCAAAATTCGGATGAATCTGTTTAAGTCAGTAACATCTAAGAAGTAGCAAAACTACCTTATTTGCCGTTATCTCGTTTTGTTTAAAATAATATTCCTGTTTCATTATGAGCACGTGAGTATGATAGGGTGAGATGATAATGGCCAATCATTTTCTCACAGCACGTGATACCTTAAAAATTATATCAACATATCTTCACAAGAGTTCATCACAGTGAAACTCATTTGAAGTTATTCTTTGACAAAAGTGAGATCTAGTCCACCGAAAACTTACAAATCAAATGCCTATTGATAAAGTGAATTATTATTGTGTAATCGAATTCCTCAACTTTTCTTTCAGGTCACGACGCATGCGTTTCGTCCCATGGGGGTGTAGTACATCTAGAGCTTGTGGCACCACAACCGCAATTCTACATGACTATTATTCCATTCACGGTGTCTAAAACTTAGTCTATATATGGCCGTTACCTCCAGTATCATCATTTTAATGATAAAAGTACTTGACAGCAATAAACCTCAATATTTTTTATTATTATGTTTCCTTTTATATATCAAGCTAATTTTGTAGTTCGAGTCCGACAATTGATTGGTCATATTAGTAGTAGTTAAATAGAGAGTACTGGCCCAATGTTATATGTAATAATTCCGCTCCCCACTTTTTTGTTACTTAATATGTATTGCTCCCTATTTTTTTACATAATATGTTTTCTTACTTATAAGTATTGCTCCCCGTTTTCATATGTGGTATCACCTCAGTTCTATTTTTAGATCATGACATCATTGGGAAAACCCTTAGGGTCGGAAGGGTGACCTTTTGACCTGGATGTGTCCTTTGACCCGCGCACACAATCGCGGATAATCCGCGCGCGCGTCCGGATAACACGCGCGCGCTGCGTGGCGGCCCGGTGATACATAGTATCCTCTGTTACCTCTGCTCATTGTTTTGTTATTTAATACTCCTCGTGTTCATATGTAAGTTCTATTTTCTATCACCTCAGTTCTATTTTTAGATCATGACATCATTAGGAAAACCCCTGTTCTATTGTTATTGCCTGTTCCTTTGTCTGTAGTTCTCGACAAGTTCAGACGCGTCTAGGCAGGCAGACTTCCCATTGTTTTGTTACTTATAAGTAATAACCCCCATTTTTATATGGGGTATCACCTCAGTTCTATTTTTAGATTATGACATCATTGGGTAAACCCTAGGGTCGGAAGGGTGACCTTTTGACCTGGATGTGACCTTTGACCATCCGCGCGCGCGTCCGGATAACACGCGCGCGCTGCGTGCCGGCCCGGTGATACATAGTATCCTCTGTTACCTCTGCTCATTGTTTTGTTATTTAATACTCCTCGTGTTCATATGTAAGTTCTATTTTCTATCACCTCAGTTCTATTTTTAGATCATGACATCATTAGGAAAACCCCTGTTCTATTGTTATTGCCTGTTCCTTTGTCTTTAGTTCTCGACAAGTTCAGACGCGTCTAGGCAGCACAATAGACTCCCCATAAACAAAGAGTGGTGAGTCATACTATTGTGATTGCCTGCTCCTTTGTCTTTAGTTCTCGACAAGAACAGACTTGTCTAGGCAGAACAATGGTCTCCTCATAGACAAAGAGCGATGAGTCACGCTATCGATTGTCTTCATAGCTAAAATTTTATCTGCCCGCAGTATTGCAAAAACCCGTATTCTTTTGTTATTGCCTGCTCCTTTGTCGTTAGTTCTCGACAAACGTGCCCCCATGGTGTCTCTTTCTCTTTAATTCTCGACAAGTACAGACGCGTCTAAGCAGAACGATGGACTCCCATGAATCAGTCTGTGAATGTGTTAGTGATTATGTGATTGCATCAGTGATTTAGTGATTGTATCAATGATTGTATGATTGTGTAAATGATTGCATCAGTGATTGTATGATTGTGTAAATGATTGATTCAATGATTTTGTGATTGCATCAGTGATTGTATGATTGTGTAAATGATTGCATCAGTGATTGTAGGATTGTGTAAATGATTGCATCAGTGATTGTATGATTGTGTAAATGATTGCATCAGTGATTGTAGGATTGTGTAAATGATTGCATCAGTGATTTTCTGATTGCATCAGTGATTGTAAGATGGTGTAAGTGTATGTAGTGATTGTTAGTGATTATGTGATTGCATCAGTGATTCAGTGATTGTATCAATGATTGTATGATTTTGTAAATGATTGCATCAGTGATTTTGTGATTGTGTAAATGATTGATTCAATGATTTTGTGATTGCATCAGTGATTGTATGATTGTGTAAATGATTGCATCAGTGATTGTAGGATTGTGTAAATGATTGCATCAGTGATTGTAGGATTACGTAAATGATTGCATCAGTGAGTTTGTGGCAGATTGAATGAATCCCTCATTACGCGGATTATTGAATAAATGAATGATTCCCTCATTATGCGGATTATTGCATTCAGTGATTGATTGAATCATTAATTAACTGGGTCATCGGCCGAACTCACCTTGATACACGAAATTTTCCCCTGAACTAAATTTAACAGCTATAACTGCCTGGTTCGATAAGTACAGATGCGTCTACACAGAACAATAAACAATAAACAAAGAGCCATGAGTCATACTCTACATTGTCATCAAGAGCTAAATTTTATCTGCCCACATATACTATAATTCCTGTTGTTTATCGGACAGGATCCATCCCATAACTAATGATCTCTCCACAAAGGTCACAGTGTTTCCGCTTTTCACTTTCTCTACCACTCATTCTGTCTGAATTGTAGTACTATAGTCTACCCCCGTACGGATCAATAATAGCTCATTTAGAGCGAGTATAATCCATTCATGCGTACATGATATTGCTTTCTTTCTATACTACTCACCCATTTTTTCCCCTCTCGTTAAATTCAGTCTGTATCATGTTTACTATAAAGTCTGTATAAGGGGACCGACCCATGTAACCGTTTGCAAGTGACTGAGTGACTAAATATCGAGGGCCATTTTGGAAATATAGAATAATTGTGCATAGTTGGAAGTTCTCTTTCGGAACATCTCTTTAGTCCCTAAAAGGTATGTTTATCATCGTTGTCGGTTGATTTACTGGATGGCTGTATTACATTTATTCATGTTTCGTGTAATTATGATGTCAAAATGAGGTCTTAATGAGACAATCAATATAAAAAAAATCACAGTATTTTCACCCCAGTCACCTTGCTTCTGACACAATCTTATATGTAATAATGCTCAAAATAGTGTCTTTGTTACTATTAATCTCCGTCTTGTTACTTCATATGTATTAGTCCTTTTTATCTCATATGTTTGATTGATTTATTGGCTTTTAAGGGCTGTTTCCCTTAGGGATTTCTTGGCCCTTCAAATATATTTCATAGGTATTTACATGTGTTTTCTTGACTGGATTATATTTTGTCTACACTTTATATATATATCAAAAATCACAGTATTTTCACCCAAGTCACCTTGCTTCTGACACAACCTTATATGTAATAATGCCCAAAATAATGTCTTTGTTACTTATCTAATAATCCCCGTTTTGATATTTCATATGTGGTATTCCCTGAGTATCTAATGCTCATTGTTTTATATATAATTAATCCCAGTGCTCATATGTAAGTTATATACAGCATCGCCTCGGTTCTATTTTTAAATCCCGACATCATTGGGAAAAACCCATGTTTTATTATTAGTACACCTATCCCTTTGTCTTGTGTTCTCAACATGTACAGACTTGCATCTATGTAGACTCCCCACAAACAAATAGCTATGAGTCACACTATTGTGAATACACCTCTTCTATTGTCTTTAATTCTCGACAAGTACAGACGTGTCTAAACATAACAACAGACTCCCCATAAACAAAGAGCTGTACACGCTCACACACTAACATTATTGAGAAAACCCAACCACTGTCCTTAATACATGAAAAGAGTAAATAAACTGATTTTCAAGCTCTTCTTCATGTACAAATCTCTGTTTCGTTTCTTCCCCAAAGAGGTAATTAAATACAAGCGTTCCTTTCATATACGCACGATCGAGCGCACATGCCACCTGGCATTGTCATTTAACTCTAAGGGATAATAACATGCGCGCCCTTTTGTGACCTCGAGCCGATGGATCAAAGAGTTGGTCTGGTCAGTGCGCCTAGGCGAGTCAGGCTATATTCATTGATATCATTGCACTAAAAATCTTAATTGACGTTATTCAAATGTGTTTGCCATTCATAAAAATGACTCTTCGGCTGTTATTCTTCTCCACCGACCTTATACATGTTTCGTATAATTATGTTGTCAAAATGAGGCCTTAATGAGACATGAACTTCATGATAAATATCAAAAATCACAGTATCTTCACCCCGTCACCTTGCTTCTGACACAATCTTATATGTATTAATGCCCAAAATAGTATTTTTGTTACTATTAATCCCCGTCTTGTTACTTCATATGTATTAATCCTTTTTATTGACTTTTAAGGGCTGTTTCCCTTAGACATTTCGCGGCCCTCCAAATATATTTCATAGGTATTTACATGTGTTTTCTTGACTGGATTATATTTTGTCTACACTTTATATATATATCAAAAATCACAGTATTTTCACCCAAGTCACCTTGCTTCTGACACAATCTTATATGTAATAATGCCCAAAATAGTGTCTTTGTTACTTATCTAATAATCTCCGTTTTGATACTTCATATGTAGTATTCCCTGAGTATCTAATGCTCATTGTTTTATATATAATTAATCCCAGTGTTTATATGTAATTTATACAGCATCGCTTCGGTTCTATTTTTAAATCCCGACATCATTGGGGAAAACCCATGTTCTATTATTAGTACACCTATCCCTTTGTCTTGTATTCTCAACATGTACAGACTTGCATCTATGTAGACTCCCCACAAAGAGCTACATGTATGAGTCATTTGCCCACAGTATTGTGAATGCACCTGTTCTATTGTCTTATATTCTCGACATGCACAGGCACGTCTGTACTCTACTCAGCTAAGTTCGCGCCTTAAGTGTGCTTTCTTTGACACACAAACTTTACTTTTTCAGCACTTTTCATCAGTTTCTTAAATATCAGTCTAAGCGAAAATAAATGGCTAAATAATCCCTTTTGTAATATTTTTATTGCTGTGTATCAACGCGTGCCAGAGTTCCTTTTCAGCGTGCTCTAGGTCATATTTACCCAATAGAAATCTTAATGTGTTAGACGGTCTTGGCAACCTTCTTATAAAAAATCGATAATTAAAATATTTGGAGGGGAAAACGTGCTTTTTAGACTAGCCTTTATACAGATTTCTGTTCACTTAAACTCCTGACAGACCTCCAGTCTAGTCTGTAGGTTACAGCGGCAGAGGTGATAATAAAAATGCACGAGAAATTAGCAAAATGATTACATATTACACTGGTTTATTCATAGCTTCACATTTGTGATTATATTTGGCCACTGCGTTTATCGCAGTTGACACAGGGCAGGTTACAATAAGCTTTAAATCGCCAATCTTAGTATTAAAATTGTCAAGTGGAAATATAGGTCTTGTTGAATAAAACAGTGACAGTCATCTCCGAACGAAATCTTGTGCACTTCAGTAGGAAGTGGGTCTCGTCATCAATACGATTATGAACCCCACAGATTCTATCCTCAACTGGAAGTTGACAATATCTTTCTCTTTCAATTGGAAAATTGTGGGCACTGATTCAAATCCTGAACATTGTTACACTGTGACTTCTGTTTAGTATATCTATTACTGCTTTTTCTACCATAAATTCTGACTTAAACGATCGATATGATCGCAATATACTAACTTCAGTCAACTTTTCTTTCCAATTATTACCATATTTAACCCAGAGCACCTTCTTGATATGCCCTAATAACGACTTTGAGACTATACAACTTTGATTTTCCCATATATGACCACACCCAAGGTAAATATCATTTTTCGCAGAAGTTCTGTGTATTTGATACTCTATTAGTCTCAATCTGTTCCATATATGCTCTATGCAGTAATGATTTACACACAGACAATATATGTCTGTGTGTAAATCATTGAATGGTTTTTGAATCGGTGATTTTGTGATTGCATCAATCATTTTATAAATGATGTTGTGATTGAATCAGTGATTTTGAATGATTCCCTCATTATGCGGATTATTGAATGAATGAAACTGTCATTATGCGGATGTATGATTGTGTAAATCATTGAATGATTCTTTGAATCAGTGAGACAGAGATTGTATAAACGGACGTATGATTGTATAATTCATTGAATGAATCTTTGAACCAGTGAGACAGAGATTGTCTAATTCATTGAATGATTCTTTGAATCAGTGATTTGTGAAAGATTGAATGAATGAGTCATTGAATGCATTCACTGAATGATTAAATAAATGAATGAATTAGTGAGTCATTGAGACAGACATTGTCTAAACGGGTGTATCATTGTTTAATTCATTGATTGATTCTTTGAATCAATGATTTCGTGCAAGATTGAATGAATGAACAAATGAAAGATTGAATCAGTGAGTCATTGAGAGAGTCATTGTCTAAACGATACATTGAATCAATGTGTGTGTGTGTGTGATCGTTTAGCCACCAATCAGAGCACAGCTCTTCTATTGTCTAAAAATATCAACCAATCAGAGGGCAGCTCTTCTATTATCTAAGTATATCGACCAATCAGCTCTACAGCGGGTAATTTTGAGTATATATTGAGTAACTGAGTATTTACTGAGTAAATGTGAATGCATATTGAGTAGCTGAATATATACTGAGTAAATGGGTATGAGTATATGTTGAGTAACTGAGTAAATGCGAATGCATATTGATTAACTCAGTATATACTGAGTAAAATCTGAGTAGCTGAGTATACAGCGGGTAATTTTGAGTATATATTGAGTAACTGAGTATTTACTGAGTAAATGCGAAAATGCATATTGAGTAACTGAGTATATACTGAGTATATAGTGGGTAAATGTGAGTATATATTGAGTAACTGAGTAAATGCGAATGCATATTGAGTATCTCAGTATAGGCTAGTGTGATTGTTGTATTGCCGAAGTATTGCCGACTCGTCAGTATAACTCCACATTACTTTGCTATTTTTCTGGGAGAGTGATCATTGGCGCTCCTTGGTAGGGATTATGTGAGTTTGAGGGAGTGATCACTCCCCTTAAAATGTGATATGCGTAAAAAGTTCGCCACAATCACTTACAGCAGTATTCACGTCCACCCCAAAAATTATCAACTGCTCTGTTATTCTCCGGTTGGGTTGTTTAGTGTGTGGTCGAAGGTAATTGTCTGGTGCCAGGTGTAACCATGTCCGACCTGTGAAACACAGACAAGCAGGACATTAAAATAAAAGTACATATTTGCATTATATTACCTCGGCATTACAGTTATCATTTCCTCAACGGGAATACTTTTGTTTAAAAGGAATGACTTGATCTTTAGCAATCTTCAAAACAACTACAATTTCATATTTTCACATTGTTTCTTATTGTAGCAAATTGATTATTTTATATCCAAACTATCAATTTACTTGTGGTAAATTGATTTATTCACCTTCATAGTTAACTGTTTCCAAATTCTTTGGAAGGGAATTTTATAACGTTGCCAAGGGTCTCTTCGTAGTAGACTAGTCTTGTAAGAGCCTCGACACATTCCAATTGACCTTCCAGGGATGCGATGTGGAGAAGTGTATTTCCCATATTGTCCATCTGATAGACCTGACCGCCTGCAACCATCAGATGTCGTACGACATCGGAGCATCGCACGCGTGCGACGGTCAAACATGTCCACCAATCCGAGTACTGCTCTCATTTTGCTAAAAACAAACGCCAATCAAATTTTAGGTATTTCTACATTCTAAAAATATCCACCAATCAGAGCACGCTTCTTTCGTAACACCCAAACAGTCAGTCGCACAATGAATCATTCACACCCACACATACATATAAAAGCGGGCATAATAAGAACGGCCGTAAAGAACAGTGAGTCACCACTCTTGCATTATTAGTTTATAGCAATATGTTAAAATACTCGCGGGTAAACTGGGTCATATCCTAAAATAACATTTGTACCACGTATATGTGGTTAATATTTATTTTATGGTAACGAGCGTCAGATGAAGAAAAAACAACTTTATTTTTACAGACAGTTACATATAGTCATCATACAGCTTGTTAAGCCATTTGCTCTCTACATGATCAGCAAGTCGCCCAATTACCCATATGTGAACTTAATGAACCATTTGATGCAAACGCCCCTGCATCTGGCCGTCATCACAAACCAGTCCGATGTCGTACGACATCTGATGGTTGCAGGCGGTCAGGTCTATCAGATGGACAATATGGGAAATACACTTCTCCACATCGCATCCCTGGAAGGTCAATTGGAATGTGTCGAGGCTCTTACAAGACTAGTCTACTACGAAGAGACCCTTGGCAACGTTATAAAATTCCCTTCCAAAGAATTTGGAAACAGTTAACTATGAAGGTGAATAAGCCAATTTACCACAAGTAAATTGATAGTTTGGATATAAAATAATCAATTTGCTACAATAAGAAACAATGTGAAAATATGAAATTGTAGTTGTTTTGAAGATTGCTAAAGATCAAGTCATTCCTTTTAAACAAAAGTATTCCCGTTGAGGAAATGATAACTGTAATGCCGAGGTAATATAATGCAAATATGTACTTTTATTTTAATGTCCTGCTTGTCTGTGTTTCACAGGTCGGACATGGTTACACCTGGCACCAGACAATTACCTTCGACCACACACTAAACAACCCAACCGGAGAATAACAGAGCAGTTGATAATTTTTGGGGTGGACGTGAATACTGCTGTAAGTGATTGTGGCGAACTTTTTACGCATATCACATTTTAAGGGGAGTGATCACTCCCTCAAACTCACATAATCCCTACCAAGGAGCGCCAATGATCACTCTCCCGGGAAAATAGCAAAGTAATGTGGAGTTATACTGACGAGTCGGCAATACTTCGGCAATACAACAATCACACTAGCCTATACTGAGATACTCAATATGCATTCGCATTTACTCAGTTACTCAATATATACTCACATTTACCCACTATATACTCAGTATATACTCAGTTACTCAATATGCATTTTCGCATTTACTCAGTAAATACTCAGTTACTCAATATATACTCAAAATTACCCGCTGTATACTCAGCTACTCAGATTTTACTCAGTATATACTGAGTTAATCAATATGCATTCGCATTTACTCAGTTACTCAACATATACTCATACCCATTTACTCAGTATATATTCAGCTACTCAATATGCATTCACATTTACTCAGTAAATACTCAGTTACTCAATATATACTCAAAATTACCCGCTGTAGAGCTGATTGGTCGATA